>JAXGGA010013567.1:0-10000 GCA_038373865.1 Uloborus plumipes
GATAAAGAAAAGAAGGGTTAGGTGTGTGAGATGGGAAGAGGGGTTTGAGTTAGAAGATGAAGAAAAAAAGGTGTAGGTGTGTGAGAGGGAAGAGGGGGTTGAGTTAGAGATGATAGAAAGAAAAGGTGTTAGTGTGTGAGATGGGAAGAGGGTGTTGAGTTAGAATAAAGAAAGAAAAGTTGTAGGTGTGTGTAGATGGGAGAGAGGGTTGAGTGTAGAGATGAAGTAAAGAAAAGTGTAGGTGTGTGAGATGGGAAGAGGGGTTGAGTTAGAATGAGAAAGAAAAGTGTAGGTGTGTAGGAGGGAAAAGGGGTTGAGGTATAGAGATGAAGAAAGAAAGTGTAGGTTGTGTAGATGGGAAAGGGTTGAGTTAGAGATAAGAAGAAAAGTGTAGGTGTGTGAGAGGAAGAGGGTTGAGTTAAGATAAAGAAAAGGTGTAGGTGTGTGAGAGGGAAGAGGGTTGAGTTAGAGATAAGAAAGAAAAGTGTAGGTGTGTAGATGGAAGAGGGTTGAGTTAAAGATAAGAAAAAAAGTGTAGGTGTGTGAGAGGGAAGAGGGTTGAGTTAGAGATAAGAAAAAAAGTGTAGGTGTGTGAGATGGAAGAGGGTTGAGTTAGAGATAAAGAAAGAAAGTGTAGGTGTGTGAGATGGAAGAGGGTTGAGTTAGAGATGAAGAAAAAAGTTGTAGGTGTGTAGATGGAAGAGGGGTTGAGTTAGAGATGAAGAAAGAAAAGTGTAGGTGTGTGAGATGGGAAGAGGTTGAGTTAGAGATAAGAAAAAAAGGTGTAGGTGTGTGAGAGGAAGAGGGTTGAGTTAGAGATAAGAAAGAAAGGTGTAGTGTGTAGAGTGAATAGGGGTTGAGTTAGAGATGAAGAAAAAAAGTGTAGGTGTGAGATGGAAGAGGGTTGAGTTAGAGATAAGAAAGAAAAGTGTAGGTGTGTAGAGGAAGAGGGTTGAGTTAGAGATAAGAAAGAAAGTGTAGTGTGTAGATGAAGAGGTTGAGTTAAGATAAGAAGAAAGTGTAGGTGTGTAGATGAAGAGGGTTGAGTTAGAGATAAAGAAGAAAAGTTTAGTGTGTAGATGGAAGAGGGGTTGAGTTAAGATAAAGAAAGAAAGGTGTAGGTGTGTAGAGGGAATAGGGTTGAGTTAGAGATAAGAAAGAAAAGTGTAGGTGTGTGAGAGGGTAATAGGGGTTGAGTTAGAATGAAAGATAAGAAAAGTTAGGTTGTGAGATGGGAATAGGGTTGAGTTTAAAGATAAGAAAAAAGTTGTATGTGTTGAAGGTAAGAGGGTTGAGTTAAATGAAGAAAGAAAGGTGTAGTGTGTAGATGAAGGGGTTGAGTTAAGATGAAGAAATAAAGTGTATTTGTAGATGAAGAGTGATTAGAGATAAGAAATAAGTTATGTTTGAGGGAATAGTGGTTATTTAGATAAGTAAGAAAAGTTGTAGTTTGAGATGGTAAATGTGGAGTTACAGATAAGATAAGAAAGTTTAGTTTTAGAGGTAATAGGGTTGATTAAGACTGATCAAGAAAGGTATAGTTTGTGAGATGGAATAGTGGGTTAGTTATAGATGAAAGAAAATGTAGCAGAATACGTTAGACTCGTATACGTTATATAGCGGTCCTCGTGGAATCGAACCGCACCTCCCGCCCCGTATACTTATATAGCGCAGGTCCTCGTGGGAATCGAACTCGCAGCCTCCCGCCCCGTATACTTATATAGCTCAGGTCCTCGTGGGAATCGAACTCGCACCCTCCCGCCCCGTATACTTATATAGCTCAGGTCCTCGTGGGAATCGAACTCGCAGCCTCCCGCCCGTATACTTATATAGCGCGGGTCCTCGTGGAATCGAACTCGCACCCTCCCGCCCCGTATACTTATATAGCGCAGGTCCTCGTGGGAATCGAACTCGCACCCTTCCGCCCCGTATACTCATATAGCGCGGGTCCTCGTGGGAATCGAACTCGTAGCCTCCCGCCCCGTATACTTATATAGCGCGGGTCCACGTGGGAATCGAACCCGCACCCTCCCGGCCCGTGTACTTATATAGCTCAGGTCCTCGTGGAAATCGAACTCGCAGCCTCCCGCCCGTATACTTATATAGCTCAGGTCCTCGTGGGAATCGAACTCGCAGCCTCCCGCCCCATATACTTATATAGCGCAGGTCCTCGTGGGAATCGAACTCGCAGCCTTCCGCCCCGTATACTTATATAGCTCAGGTCCTCGTGGGAATCGAACTCGCAGCCTCCCGCCCCGTATACTTATATAGCGCTGGTCCTCGTGGGAATCGAACTGGCAGCCAACCGCCCCGTATACTTATATAGCTCAGGTCCTCGTGGGAATCAAACCCGCAGCCTCCCGCCCCGTATACTTATATAGCGCGGGTCCTCGTGGGAGTCGTACCTGCACCTTCCCGCCCCGTATACTTATATAGCGCGGGTCCTCGTGGGAATCAAACTCGCAGCCTCCCGCACCGTATACTTATATAGCTCAGGTCCTCGTGGGAATCGAACTCGCAGCCTCCCGCCCCGTATACTTATATAGCTTAGGTCCTCGTGGGAATCAAACTCGCAGCCTCCCGCCCCGTATACTTATATAGCTCAGGTCCTCGTGGGAATCGAACTCGCAGCCTCCCGCCCCGTATACTTATGTAGCTCAGGTCCTCGTGGGAATCGAACTCGCAGCCTCCCGCCCGTATACTTATATAGCTCAGGTCCTCGTTGGAATCGAACTCGCAGCCTCCCGCCCCGTATACTTATATAGCTCAGTTCCTCGTGGAATCGAACCCGCACCCTCCCAACCCGTATACTTATATAGCGCGGGTCCTCGTGGGAATCATACCCGCACCCTTCCGCCCCGAATATGTATATCGCAGGGGTCCACGTAGGAGTCGAACCCGCAAACTCCCGGCCCGTATACTTATATAGCGCGGGTCCTCGTTGGAATCGAACACACAGCCTCCCGCCCCGTATACTTATATAGCTCAGGTCCTCGTGGGAATCGAACTCGCAGCATCCCGCCCCGTATACTTATATAGCTCAGGTCCTCGTGGGAATCGAACTCGCAGCCTCCCGCCCCGTACACTTATATAGCGCTGGTCCTCGTGGGAATCGTACTGGCAGCCAACCGCCCGTATACTTATATAGCTCAGGTCCTCGTGGGAATCAAACTCGCAGCCTCCGCCCCGTATACTTATATAGCGCGGGTCCTCGTGGGAGTCGAACCTGCACCTCCCGCCCCGTATACTTATATAGCGCGGGTCCTCGTGGGAATCGAACCCGCACCCTCCCGACCCTTATACTTATATAGCGCGGGTCCACGTGGGAATCGAACTCGCAGCCTCCAGCCCCGTATACTTATATAGCGCAGGTCCTCGTGGGAATCGAACTCGCAGCCTCCCGCCCCGTATACTTATATAGCTCAGGTCCTCGTGAGAATCGAACTCACAGCCTCCCGCCCCGTATACTTATATAGCTCGGGTCCGCGTGGGAATCGAACCCGCTCCCTCCCGGCCCGTGTACTTTTATAGCGCAGGTCCTCGTGGGAATCGAACTCACAGCCTTCCGCCCCGTATACTTATATAGCTCAGGTCCTCGTGGGAATCGAACACGCAGCCTCCCTCCCCGTATACTTATATAGCGCTGGTCCTCGTGGGAATCAAACCCACACCCTCCCGCCCAGTATACTTATATAGCGCGGGTTCTCGTGGGAATCAAACCCGCACCCTTCCGCCCCGAATACGGATATCGCAGGGGTCCACGTGGAACTTGAACCTCACCCTCCCGCCCCGTATACGTATATAGCTCAGGTCCTCGTGGAAATCGAATACGCAGCCTCCCGCCCCGTATACTTATATAGCGCGGGTCCACGTGGGAATCGAACACGCACCCTCCCGGCCCGTATACTTATATAGCTCAGGTCCTCGTGGGAATCGAACTCGCAGCCTCCCGCCTCGTATACTTATATAGCTCAGGTCCTCGTGGGAATCGAACTCGCACCCTTCTGCCCCGTATACTCATATAGCGCGGGTCCTCGTGGGAATCGAACTCGTAGCCTCCCGCCCCATATACTTATATAGCGCGGGTCCACGTGGGAATCGAACCCGCACCCTCCCGGCCCGTGTACTTATATAGCTCAGGTCCTCGTGGAAATCGAACTCGCAGCCTCCCGCCCGTATATTTATATAGCGCGGGTCCTCGTGAGAATCAAACCCGCACCCTTCCGCCCCGAATACGTATATCGCAGGGGTCCACGTGGAACTCGAACCTCACCCTCCCGCCCAGTATACGTATATAGCTCAGGTCCTCGTGGAAATCGAACACGCAGCCTCCCGCCTCGTATACCTATATAGCGCGGGTCCACGTGGGAATCGAACCCGCACCCTCCCGGCCCGTATACTTATATAGCTCAGGTCCTCGTGGGAATCGAACTCGCAGCCTCCCGCCTCGTATACCTATATAGCGCGGGTCCTCGTGGGAATCGAACCCGCACCATCCCGCCCCGTATACTTATATAGCTCAGGTCCTCGTGGGAATCGAACACGCAGCCTCCCGCCCCGTATACTTATATAGCGCGGGTCCTCGTGGGAATCAAACCCGCACCCTTCCGCCCCGAATACGTATCTCGCAGGGGTCCACGTGGAAGTCGAACCCTCACCCTCCCGGAAAGTATACTTATGTAGCGCGGGTCCACGTGGGAATCGAACCCGCACCCTCCCGGCCCGTATACTTATATAGCTAAGGTCCTCGTGGAAATCGAACTCGCAGCCTCCCGCCCCGTATACCTATATAGCGCGGGTCCTCGTGGGAATCGAACTCGCAGCCTCCCGCCCCGTATACCTATATAGCTCAGGTCCTCGTGGGAATCGAACTCGCACCCTTCTGCCCCGTATACTTATATAGCGCGGGTCCTCGTGGGAATCGAACTCGCAGCCTCCCGCCCCGTATACTTATATAGCTCAGGTCCTCGTGGGAATCGAACTCGCAGCCTCCCGCCCCGTATACTTATATAGCTTAGGTCCTCGTGGGAATCAAACTCGCAGCCTCCCGCCCCGTATACTTATATAGCTCAGGTCCTCGTGGGAATCGAACTCTCAGCCTCCCGCCCCGTATACTTATATAGCTCAGGTCCTCGTGGGAATCGAACTCGCAGCCTCCCGCCCCGTATACTTATATAGCGCGGGTCCTCGTGGGAATCGAACCCGCACCCTCCCGGCCCTTATACTTATATAGCGCCGGTCCACGTAGGAATCGAACTCGCAGCCTCCCGCCCCGTATTCTTATATAGCTCAGGTCCTCGTGGGAATCGAACTCTCAGCCTCCCGCCCCGTATACTTATATAGCGCGGGTCCTCGTTGGAATCGAACTCGCAGCCTCCCGCCCCGTATACTTATATAGCTCAGTTCCTCGTGGGAATCGAACCCGCACCCTCCCACCCCGTATACTTATATAGCGCGGGTCCTCGTGGGAATCATACCCGCACCCTTCCGCCCCGAATACGTATATCGCAGGGGTCCACGTAGGAGTCGAACCCGCAAACTCCCGGCCCGTATACTTATATAGCGCGGGTCCTCGTGGGAATCGAACACACAGCCTCCCGCCCCGTATACTTATATAGCTCAGGTCCTCGTGGGAATCGAACTCGCAGCATCCCGCCCCGTATACTTATATAGCTCAGGTCCTCGTGGGAATCGAACTCGCAGCCTCCCGCCCCGTACACTTATATAGCGCTGGTCCTCGTGGGAATCAAACTCGCTGCCTCCCGCACCGTATACTTATATAGCGCGGGTCCTCGTGGGAATCGAACTCGCAGCATCCCGCCCCGTATACTTATATAGCTCAGGTCCTCGTGGGAATCGAACTCGCAGCCTCCCGCCCCGTATACTTATATAGCTCAGGTCCTCGTGGGAATCGAACTCGCAGCCTCCCGCCCCGTATACTTATATAGCTCAGGTCCTCGTGGGAATCGAACTCGCTGCCTCCCGCACCGTATACTTATATAGCGCGGGTCCTCGTGGGAATCGAACTCGCAGCCTCCCGCCCCGTATACTTATATAGCTCAGGTCCTCGTGGGAATCGAACTCGCAGCCTCCCGCCCCGTATACTTATATAGCGCAGGTCCTCGTGGGAATCGAACTCGCAGCCTCCCGCACCGTATACTTATATAGCGCGGGTCCTCGTGGGAATCGAACTCGCAGCCTCCCGCCCCGTATACTTATATAGCTCAGGTCCTCGTGGGAATCGAACTCGCAGCATCCCGCCCCGTATACTTATATAGCTCAGGTCCTCGTGGGAATCGAACTCGCAGCCTCCCGCCCCGTACACTTATATAGCGCTGGTCCTCGTGGGAATCAAACTCGCTGCCTCCCGCACCGTATACTTATATAGCGCGGGTCCTCGTGGGAATCGAACTCGCAGCCTCCCGCCCCGTATACTTATATAGCTCAGGTCCTCGTGGGAATCGAACTCGCAGCCTCCCGCCCCGTATACTTATATAGCTCAGGTCCTCGTGGGAATCGAACTCGCAGCCTCCCGCCCCGTATACTTATATAGCTCAGGTCCTCGTGGGAATCGAACTCGCTGCCTCCCGCACCGTATACTTATATAGCGCGGGTCCTCGTGGGAATCGAACTCGCAGCCTCCCGCCCCGTATACTTATATAGCTCAGGTCCTCGTGGGAATCGAACTCGCAGCATCCCGCCCCGTATACTTATATAGCTCAGGTCCTCGTGGGAATCGAACTGGCAGCCAACCGCCCCGTATACTTATATAGCTCAGGTCCTCGTGGGAATCAAACTCGCTGCCTCCCGCACCGTATACTTATATAGCGCGGGTCCTCGTGGGAATCAAACTCGCAGCCTCCCGCCCCGTATACTTATATAGCTCAGGTCCTCGTGGGAATCGAACTCGCTGCCTCCCGCACCGTATACTTATATAGCGCGGGTCCTCGTGGGAATCAAACTCGCAGCCTCCCGCCCCGTATACTTATATAGCTCAGGTCCTCGTGGGAATCGAACTCGCAGCATCCCGCCCCGTATACTTATATAGCTCAGGTCCTCGTGGGAATCGAACTGGCAGCCAACCGCCCCGTATACTTATATAGCTCAGGTCCTCGTGGGAATCAAACTCGCTGCCTCCCGCACCGTATACTTATATAGCGCGGGTCCTCGTGGGAATCAAACTCGCAGCCTCCCGCCCCGTATACTTATATAGCTCAGGTCCTCGTGGGAATCGAACTCGCAGCCTCCCGCCCCGTATACTTATATAGCTCAGGTCCTCGTGGGAATCGAACTGGCAGCCAACCGCCCCGTATACTTATATAGCTCAGGTCCTCGTGGGAATCAAACTCGCTGCCTCCCGCACCGTATACTTATATAGCGCGGGTCCTCGTGGGAATCAAACTCGCAGCCTCCCGCCCCGTATACTTATATAGCTCAGGTCCTCGTGGGAATCGAACTCGCAGCATCCCGCCCCGTATACTTATATAGCTCAGGTCCTCGTGGGAATCGAACTCGCAGCCTCCCGCCCCGTACACTTATATAGCGCTGGTCCTCGTGGGAATCGAACTGGCAGCCAACCGCCCCGTATACTTATATAGCTCAGGTCCTCGTGGGAATCAAACCCGCAGCCTCCCGCCCCGTATACTTATATAGCGCGGGTCCTCGTGGGAGTCGAACCTGCACCTTCCCGCCCCGTATACTTATATAGCGCGGGTCCTCGTGGGAATCAAACTCGCAGCCTCCCGCACCGTATACTTATATAGCTCAGGTCCTCGTGGGAATCAAACCCGCAGCCTCCCGCCCCGTATACTTATATAGCGCGGGTCCTCGTGGGAGTCGAACCTGCACCTTCCCGCCCCGTATACTTATATATCGCGGGTCCTCGTGGGAATCGAACCCGCACCCTCCCGGCCCTTATACTTATATAGCGCGGGTCCACGTGGGAATCGAACTCGCAGCCTCCAGCCCCGTATACTTATATAGCACAGGTCCTCGTGGGAATCGAACTCGCAGCCTCCCGCCCCGTATACTTATATAGCTCAGGTCCTCGTGAGAATCGAACTCACAGCCTCCCGCCCCGTATACTTATATAGCTCGGGTCCGCGTGGGAATCGAACCCGCACCCTCCCGGCCCGTGTACTTATATAGCGCAGGTCCTCGTGGGAATCGAACTCACAGCCTTCCGCCCCGTATACTTATATAGCTCAGGTCCTCGTGGGAATCGAACACGCAGCCTCCCGCCCCGTATACTTATATAGCGCTGGTCCTCGTGGGAATCAAACCCACACCCTCCCGCCCAGTATACTTATATAGCGCGGGTTCTCGTGGGAATCAAACCCGCACCCTTCCGCCCCGAATACGGATATCGCAGGGGTCCACGTGGAACTTGAACCTCACCCTCCCGCCCCGTATACGTATATAGCTCAGGTCCTCGTGGAAATCGAACACGCAGCCTCCCGCCCCGTATACTTATATAGCGCGGGTCCACGTGGGAATCGAACACGCACCCTCCCGGCCCGTATACTTATATAGCTCAGGTCCTCGTGGGAATCGAACTCGCAGCCTCCCGCCTCGTATACTTATATAGCTCAGGTCCTCGTGGGAATCGAACTCGCACCCTTCTGCCCCGTATACTCATATAGCGCGGGTCCTCGTGGGAATCGAACTCGTAGCCTCCCGCCCCGTATACTTATATAGCGCGGGTCCACGTGGGAATCGAACCCGCACCCTCCCGGCCCGTGTACTTATATAGCTCAGGTCCTCGTGGAAATCGAACTCGCAGCCTCCCGCCCGTATACTTATATAGCTCAGGTCCTCGTGGGAATCGAACTCGCAGCCTCCCGCCCCATATACTTATATAGCGCAGGTCCTCGTGGGAATCGAACTCGCAGCCTTCCGCCCCGTATACTTATATAGCTCAGGTCCTCGTGGGAATCGAACACGCAGCCTCCCGCCCCGTATATTTATATAGCGCGGGTCCTCGTGGGAATCAAACCCGCACCCTTCCGCCCCGAATACGTATATCGCAGGGGTCCACGTGGAACTCGAACCTCACCCTCCCGCCCCGTATACGTATATAGCTCAGGTCCTCGTGGAAATCGAACACGCAGCCTCCCGCCCCGTATACTTATATAGCGCGGGTCCACGTGGGAATCGAACACGCAGCCTCCCGCCCCGTATACTTATGTAGCGCGGGTCCTCGTGGGAATCAAACCCGCACCCTCCCGCCCCGAATACGTATATCGCAGGGGTCCACGTGGGAGTCGAACACGCACCCTCCCGGCCCGTATACTTATATAGAGCGGGTCCACGTGGGAATCGAACCCGCACCTTCCGCCCCGAATACGTATATCGCAGGGGTCCACGTGAGAGTCGAACCCGCACCCTCCCGCCCCGTATACTTATATAACTCAGGTCCTCGTGGGAATCGAACACGCAGCCTCCCGCCCCGTATACTTATATAGCGCGGGTCCTCGTGGGAATCAAACCCGCACCCTCCCGCCCCGTATACTTATATAGCGCGGGTCCTCGTGGGAATCAAACCCGCACCCTTCCGCCCCGAATACGTATCTCGCAGGGGTCCACGTGGAAGTCGAACCCGCACCCTCCCGGAAAGTATACTTATGTAGCGCGGGTCCACGTGGGAATCGAACCCGCACCCTCCCGGCCCGTATACTTATATAGCTAAGGTCCTCGTGGAAATCGAACTCGCAGCCTCCCGCCCCGTATACCTATATATCGCGGGTCCTCGTGGGAATCGAACTCGCAGCCTCCCGCCCCGTATACTTATATAGCTCAGGTCCTCGTGGGAATCGAACTCTCAGCCTCCCGCCCCGTATACTTATATAGCTCAGGTCCTCGTGGGAATCGAACTCGCAGCCTCCCGCCCCGTATACTTATATAGCGCGGGTCCTCGTGGGAATCGAACTCGCAGCCTCCCGCCCCGTATACTTATATAGCTCAGGTCCTCGTGGGAATCGAACTCGCAGCCTCCCGCCCC
>JAXGGA010013567.1:22500-34789 GCA_038373865.1 Uloborus plumipes
ATACTTATATAGCTCAGGTCCTCGTGGGAATCGAACCCGCACCCTCCCGCCCCGTATACTTATATAGCGCGGGTCCTCGTGGGAATCGAACTCGCAGCCTCCCGCCCCGTATACTTATATAGCGCAGGGTCCACGTGGGAATCGAACCCGCACCCTCCCGCCCGTATACTTATATAGCTCAGGTCCTCGTGGGAATCGAACTCGCAGCCTCCCGCCCGTATACTTATATAGCTCAGGTCCTCGTGGGAATCGAACTCGCACCTCCCGCCCCGTATACTTATATAGCGCGGGTCCTCGTGGGAATCGAACTCGCAGCCTCCCGCCCCGTATACTTATATAGCGCAGGTCCACGTGGGAATCGAACTCGCAGCCTCCCGCCCGTATACTTATATAGCTCAGGTCCTCGTGGGAATCGAACTCGCAGCCTCCCGCCCCGTATACTTATATAGCTCGGGTCCTCGTGGGAATCGAACTCGCAGCCTCCCGCCCCGTATACTTATATAGCGCAGGTCCTCGTGGGAATCGAACCCGCAGCCTCCCGCCCCGTATACTTATATAGCGCGGGTCCTCGTGGGAATCGAACCCGCACCCTCCGCCCCGTATACTTATATAGCGCAGGGTCCTCGTGGGAATCGAACTCGCAGCCTCCCGCCCGTATACTTATATAGCTCAGGTCCTCGTGGGAATCGAACACGCAGCCTCCCGCCCCGTATACTTATATAGCTCAGGTCCTCGTGGGAATCGAACTCGCAGCCTCCCGCCCCGTATACTTATATAGCTCAGGTCCTCGTGGGAATCGAACTCGCAGCCTCCCGCCCCGTATACTTATATAGCTCAGGTCCTCGTGGGAATCGAACTCGCAGCCTCCCGCCCCGTATACTTATATAGCTCAGGTCCTCGTGGGAATCGAACTCGCAGCCTCCCGCCCCGTATACTTATATAGCGCGGGTCCTCGTGGGAATCGAACCCGCACCCTCCCGGCCCTTATACTTATATAGCGCCGGTCCACGTAGGAATCGAACTCGCAGCCTCCCGCCCCGTATTCTTATATAGCTCAGGTCCTCGTGGGAATCGAACTCTCAGCCTCCCGCCCCGTATACTTATATAGCGCGGGTCCTCGTTGGAATCGAACTCGCAGCCTCCCGCCCCGTATACTTATATAGCTCAGTTCCTCGTGGGAATCGAACCCGCACCCTCCCACCCCGTATACTTATATAGCGCGGGTCCTCGTGGGAATCATACCCGCACCCTTCCGCCCCGAATACGTATATCGCAGGGGTCCACGTAGGAGTCGAACCCGCAAACTCCCGGCCCGTATACTTATATAGCGCGGGTCCTCGTGGGAATCGAACACACAGCCTCCCGCCCCGTATACTTATATAGCTCAGGTCCTCGTGGGAATCGAACTCGCAGCATCCCGCCCCGTATACTTATATAGCTCAGGTCCTCGTGGGAATCGAACTCGCAGCCTCCCGCCCGTACACTTATATAGCGCTGGTCCTCGTGGGAATCGAACTGGCAGCCAACCGCCCCGTATACTTATATAGCTCAGGTCCTCGTGGGAATCAAACTCGCTGCCTCCCGCACCGTATACTTATATAGCGCTGGTCCTCGTGGGAATCGAACTCGCAGCCTCCCGCCCCGTATACTTATATAGCGCGGGTCCACGTGGGAATCGAACACGCAGCCTCCCGCCCCGTATACTTATATAGCTCAGGTCCTCGTGGGAATCGAACTCGCAGCCTCCCGCCCCGTATACTTATATAGCTCAGGTCCTCGTGGGAATCGAACTCGCAGCCTCCCGCACCGTATACTTATATAGCGCGGGTCCTCGTGGGAATCGAACTCGCACCTCCCGCCCCGTATACTTATATAGCTCAGGTCCTCGTGGGAATCGAACTCGCAGCCTCCCGCCCCGTATACTTATATAGCTCAGGTCCTCGTGGGAATCGAACTCGCAGCCTCCGCCCCGTATACTTATATAGCTCAGGTCCTCGTGGGAATCGAACTCGCAGCCTCCCGCCCCGTATACTTATATAGCGCAGGTCCTCGTGGGAATCGAACTCGCAGCCTCCCGCCCCGTATACTTATATAGCTCAGGTCCTCGTGGGAATCGAACTCGCAGCCTCCCGCCCCGTATACTTATATAGCTCAGGTCCTCGTGGGAATCGAACTCGCAGCCTCCCGCCCCGTATACTTATATAGCTCAGGTCCTCGTGGGAATCGAACTCGCAGCCTCCCGCCCGTATACTTATATAGCGCGGGTCCTCGTGGGAATCGAACTCGCAGCCTCCGCCCCGTATACTTATATAGCTCAGGTCCTCGTGGGAATCGAACTCGCAGCCTCCCGCCCCGTATACTTATATAGCTCAGGTCCTCGTGGGAATCGAACTCGCAGCCTCCCGCCCCGTATACTTATATAGCGCGGGTCCTCGTGGGAATCGAACTCGCAGCCTCCCGCCCGTATACTTATATAGCTCAGGTCCTCGTGGGAATCGAACCCGCAGCCTCCCGCCCCGTATACTTATATAGCTCAGGTCCTCGTGGGAATCGAACCCGCAGCCTCCCGCCCCGTATACTTATATAGCGCGGGTCCTCGTGGGAATCGAACCCGCAGCCTCCCGCCCCGTATACTTATATAGCGCGGGTCCTCGTGGGAATCGAACTCGCAGCCTCCGCCCCGTATACTTATATAGCTCAGGTCCTCGTGGGAATCGAACTCGCAGCCTCCCGCCCCGTATACTTATATAGCTCAGGTCCTCGTGGGAATCGAACTCGCAGCCTCCCGCCCCGTATACTTATATAGCGCGGGTCCTCGTTGGAATCGAACTCGCACCCTCCCGGCCCGTATACTTATATAGCGCGGGTCCACGTGGGAATCGAACTCGCAGCCTCCCGCCCCGTATACTTATATAGCTCAGGTCCTCGTGGGAATCGAACTCGCAGCCTCCCGCCCCGTATACTTATATAGCGCGGGTCCTCGTGGGAATCGAACTCGCAGCCTCCCGCCCCGTATACTTATATAGCTCAGTTCCTCGTGGGAATCGAACCCGCACCCTCCCGCCCCGTATACTTATATAGCGCGGGTCCTCGTGGGAATCATACCCGCACCCTCCGCCCCGAATACGTATATCGCAGGGGTCCACGTGGAGTCGAACCCGCACCTCCCGCCCGTATACTTATATAGCGCGGTCCTCGTGGGAATCGAACTCGCAGCCTCCCGCCCCGTATACTTATATAGCTCAGGTCCTCGTGGGAATCGAACTCGCAGCCTCCCGCCCCGTATACTTATATAGCTCGGTCCTCGTGGGAATCGAACTCGCAGCCTCCCGCCCCGTATACTTATATAGCTCAGGTCCTCGTGGGAATCGAACTCGCAGCCTCCCGCCCCGTATACTTATATAGCTCAGGTCCTCGTGGGAATCGAACTCGCAGCCTCCCGCCCGTATACTTATATAGCGCGGGTCCTCGTGGGAATCGAACTCGCAGCCTCCCGCCCCGTATACTTATATAGCTCAGGTCCTCGTGGGAATCGAACTCGCAGCCTCCCGCCCCGTATACTTATATAGCTCAGGTCCTCGTGGGAATCGAACCCGCAGCCTCCCGCCCCGTATACTTATATAGCTCAGGTCCTCGTGGGAATCGAACTCGCAGCCTCCCGCCCGTATACTTATATAGCGCGGGTCCTCGTGGGAATCGAACTCGCAGCCTCCCGCCCCGTATACTTATATAGCTCAGGTCCTCGTGGGAATCGAACTCGCAGCCTCCCGCCCCGTATACTTATATAGCTCAGGTCCTCGTGGGAATCGAACTCGCAGCCTCCCGCCCCGTATACTTATATAGCTCAGGTCCTCGTGGGAATCGAACTCGCAGCCTCCCGCCCCGTATACTTATATAGCTCAGGTCCTCGTGGGAATCGAACTCGCAGCCTCCCGCCCCGTATACTTATATAGCTCAGGTCCTCGTGGGAATCGAACTCGCAGCCTCCCGCCCCGTATACTTATATAGCGCAGGTCCTCGTGGGAATCGAACTCGCAGCCTCCCGCCCCGTATACTTATATAGCTCAGGTCCTCGTGGGAATCGAACTCGCAGCCTCCCGCCCCGTATACTTATATAGCGCAGGTCCTCGTGGGAATCGAACTCGCAGCCTCCCGCCCCGTATACTTATATAGCTCAGGTCCTCGTGGGAATCGAACTCGCAGCCTCCCGCCCCGTATACTTATATAGCTCAGGTCCTCGTGGGAATCGAACTCGCAGCCTCCCGCCCCGTATACTTATATAGCGCAGGTCCTCGTGGGAATCGAACTCGCAGCCTCCCGCCCCGTATACTTATATAGCTCAGGTCCTCGTGGGAATCGAACCCGCAGCCTCCCGCCCCGTATACTTATATAGCGCAGGTCCTCGTGGGAATCGAACTCGCAGCCTCCCGCCCCGTATACTTATATAGCGCGGGTCCTCGTGGGAATCGAACTCGCAGCCTCCCGCCCCGTATACTTATATAGCTCAGGTCCTCGTGGGAATCGAACTCGCAGCCTCCCGCCCCGTATACTTATATAGCGCAGGTCCTCGTGGGAATCGAACTCGCAGCCTCCCGCCCCGTATACTTATATAGCGCAGGTCCTCGTGGGAATCGAACCCGCACCCTCCCGCCCGTATACTTATATAGCGCGGGTCCTCGTGGGAATCGAACTCGCAGCCTCCCGCCCCGTATACTTATATAGCTCAGGTCCTCGTGGGAATCGAACTCGCAGCCTCCCGCCCCGTATACTTATATAGCGCGGTCCTCGTGGGAATCGAACTCGCAGCCTCCCGCCCCGTATACTTATATAGCTCAGGTCCTCGTGGGAATCGAACTCGCAGCCTCCCGCCCCGTATACTTATATAGCTCGGGTCCTCGTGGGAATCGAACTCGCAGCCTCCCGCCCCGTATACTTATATAGCTCAGGTCCTCGTGGGAATCGAACTCGCAGCCTCCCGCCCCGTATACTTATATAGCTCAGGTCCTCGTGGGAATCGAACTCGCAGCCTCCCGCCCCGTATACTTATATAGCGCGGGTCCTCGTGGGAATCGAACCCGCACCCTCCCGCCCCGTATACTTATATAGCGCGGGTCCACGTGGGAATCGAACTCGCAGCCTCCCGCCCCGTATACTTATATAGCTCAGGTCCTCGTGGGAATCGAACTCGCAGCCTCCCGCCCCGTATACTTATATAGCTCAGGTCCTCGTGGGAATCGAACTCGCAGCCTCCCGCCCCGTATACTTATATAGCTCAGGTCCTCGTGGGAATCGAACCCGCACCCTCCCACCCCGTATACTTATATAGCGCGGGTCCTCGTGGGAATCATACCCGCACCCTTCCGCCCCGAATACGTATATCGCAGGGGTCCACGTAGGAGTCGAACCCGCAAACTCCCGGCCCGTATACTTATATAGCGCGGGTCCTCGTGGGAATCGAACACACAGCCTCCCGCCCCGTATACTTATATAGCTCAGGTCCTCGTGGGAATCGAACTCGCAGCATCCCGCCCCGTATACTTATATAGCTCAGGTCCTCGTGGGAATCGAACTCGCAGCCTCCCGCCCCGTATACTTATATAGCGCTGGTCCTCGTGGGAATCGAACTCGCAGCCTCCCGCCCGTATACTTATATAGCTCAGGTCCTCGTGGGAATCAAACTCGCAGCCTCCCGCACCGTATACTTATATAGCGCGGGTCCTCGTGGGAATCGAACTCGCAGCCTCCCGCCCCGTATACTTATATAGCTCAGGTCCTCGTGGGAATCGAACTCGCAGCCTCCCGCCCCGTATACTTATATAGCTCAGGTCCTCGTGGGAATCGAACTCGCAGCCTCCCGCCCCGTATACTTATATAGCTCAGGTCCTCGTGGGAATCGAACTCGCAGCCTCCCGCCCCGTATACTTATATAGCGCGGGTCCTCGTGGGAATCGAACTCGCAGCCTCCCGCCCCGTATACTTATATAGCTCAGGTCCTCGTGGGAATCGAACTCGCAGCCTCCCGCCCCGTATACTTATATAGCTCAGGTCCTCGTGGGAATCGAACTCGCAGCCTCCGCCCCGTATACTTATATAGCTCAGGTCCTCGTGGGAATCGAACTCGCAGCCTCCCGCCCCGTATACTTATATAGCGCAGGTCCTCGTGGGAATCGAACTCGCAGCCTCCCGCCCCGTATACTTATATAGCTCAGGTCCTCGTGGGAATCGAACTCGCAGCCTCCCGCCCCGTATACTTATATAGCTCAGGTCCTCGTGGGAATCGAACTCGCAGCCTCCGCCCGTATACTTATATAGCGCAGGTCCTCGTGGGAATCAAACTCGCAGCCTCCCGCCCCGTATACTTATATAGCGCGGGTCCTCGTGGGAATCAAACTCGCAGCCTCCCGCCCCGTATACTTATATAGCTCAGGTCCTCGTGGGAATCGAACTCGCAGCATCCCGCCCCGTATACTTATATAGCTCAGGTCCTCGTGGGAATCGAACTCGCAGCCTCCCGCCCCATATACTTATATAGCGCAGGTCCTCGTGGGAATCGAACTCGCAGCCTTCCGCCCCGTATACTTATATAGCTCAGGTCCTCGTGGGAATCGAACCCGCAGCCTCCCGCCCCGTATACTTATATAGCGCGGGTCCTCGTGGGAGTCGAACTCGCACCTCCCGCCCCGTATACTTATATAGCGCGGTCCTCGTGGGAATCGAACTCGCAGCCTCCCGCCCCGTATACTTATATAGCTCAGGTCCTCGTGGGAATCGAACCCGCAGCCTCCCGCCCCGTATACTTATATAGCGCGGGTCCTCGTGGGAGTCGAACCTGCACCTTCCCGCCCCGTATACTTATATAGCGCGGGTCCTCGTGGGAATCGAACCCGCACCCTCCCGGCCCTTATACTTATATAGCGCGGGTCCACGTGGGAATCGAACTCGCAGCCTCCAGCCCCGTATACTTATATAGCACAGGTCCTCGTGGGAATCGAACTCGCAGCCTCCCGCCCCGTATACTTATATAGCTCAGGTCCTCGTGGGAATCGAACTCGCAGCCTCCCGCCCCGTATACTTATATAGCGCGGGTCCTCGTGGGAATCGAACCCGCACCCTCCCGCCCGTATACTTATATAGCGCGGGTCCTCGTGGGAATCGAACTCGCAGCCTTCCGCCCCGTATACTTATATAGCTCAGGTCCTCGTGGGAATCGAACACGCAGCCTCCCGCCCCGTATACTTATATAGCGCTGGTCCTCGTGGGAATCAAACCCACACCCTCCCGCCCCGTATACTTATATAGCGCGGGTCCTCGTGGGAATCAAACCCGCACCCTTCCGCCCCGAATACGTATATCGCAGGGGTCCACGTGGAACTCGAACCTCACCCTCCCGCCCCGTATACTTATATAGCGCGGGTCCTCGTGAGAATCGAACTCGCAGCCTCCCGCCCCGTATACTTATATAGCGCGGGTCCACGTGGGAATCGAACACGCACCCTCCCGCCCGTATACTTATATAGCTCAGGTCCTCGTGGGAATCGAACTCGCAGCCTCCCGCCTCGTATACTTATATAGCTCAGGTCCTCGTGGGAATCGAACTCGCAGCCTCCTGCCCCGTATACTTATATAGCGCGGGTCCTCGTGGGAATCGAACTCGCAGCCTCCCACCCCGTATACTTATATAGCGCGGGTCCTCGTGAGAATCGAACCCGCACCCTCCCGCCCCGAATACTTATATAGCTCAGGTCCTCGTGGAAATCGAACTCGAAGCCTCCCACCCCGTATACTTATATAGCGCGGGTCCTCGTGTGAATCGAACTCGCAGCCTCCCGCCCCGTATACTTATATAGCGCAGGTCCTCGTGGGAATCGAACTCGCAGCCTTCCGCCCCGTATACTTATATAGCTCAGGTCCTCGTGGGAATCGAACTCGCAGCCTCCCGCCCCGTATACTTATATAGCGCGGGTCCTCGTGGGAATCGAACCCGCACCCTCCCGCCCCGTATACTTATATAGCGCAGGTCCTCGTGGGAATCGAACCGCACCTCCGCCCGTATACTTATATAGCGCAGGTCCTCGTGGGAATCGAACTCGCAGCCTCCCGCCCCGTATACTTATATAGCTCGGGTCCTCGTGGGAATCGAACACGCAGCCTCCCGCCCCGTATACTTATATAGCTCGGGTCCTCGTGGGAATCGAACTCGCAGCCTCCCGCCCCGTATACTTATATAGCGCGGGTCCTCGTGGGAATCGAACTCGCAGCCTCCCGCCCCGTATACTTATATAGCTCAGGTCCTCGTGGGAATCGAACTCGCAGCCTCCCGCCCCGTATACTTATATAGCGCAGGTCCTCGTGGGAATCGAACTCGCAGCCTCCCGCCCCGTATACTTATATAGCGCGGGTCCTCGTGGGAATCGAACCCGCACCCTCCCGGCCCGTATACTTATATAGCGCCGGTCCACGTAGGAATCGAACTCGCAGCCTCCCGCCCCGTATACTTATATAGCTCAGGTCCTCGTGGGAATCGAACTCGCAGCCTCCCGCCCGTATACTTATATAGCGCGGGTCCTCGTTGGAATCGAACTCGCAGCCTCCCGCCCCGTATACTTATATAGCTCAGGTTCCTCGTGGGAATCGAACCCGCACCCTCCCGCCCCGTATACTTATATAGCGCGGGTCCTCGTGGGAATCATACCCGCACCCTTCCGCCCCGAATACGTATATCGCAGGGGTCCACGTGGAGTCGAACCCGCAACCTCCCGGCCCGTATACTTATATAGCGCGGGTCCTCGTGGGAATCGAACACACAGCCTCCCGCCCCGTATACTTATATAGCTCAGGTCCTCGTGGGAATCGAACTCGCAGCATCCCGCCCCGTATACTTATATAGCTCAGGTCCTCGTGGGAATCGAACTCGCAGCCTCCCGCCCCGTATACTTATATAGCGCGGGTCCTCGTGGGAATCGAACTCGCAGCCTCCCGCCCCGTATACTTATATAGCTCAGGTCCTCGTGGGAATCAAACTCGCTGCCTCCCGCACCGTATACTTATATAGCGCGGGTCCTCGTGGGAATCGAACTCGCAGCCTCCCGCCCCGTATACTTATATAGCTCAGGTCCTCGTGGGAATCGAACTCGCAGCCTCCCGCCCCGTATACTTATATAGCTCAGGTCCTCGTGGGAATCGAACTCGCAGCCTCCCGCCCCGTATACTTATATAGCTCAGGTCCTCGTGGGAATCGAACTCGCAGCCTCCCGCACCGTATACTTATATAGCGCGGGTCCTCGTGGGAATCAAACTCGCAGCCTCCCGCCCCGTATACTTATATAGCTCAGGTCCTCGTGGGAATCGAACTCGCAGCATCCCGCCCCGTATACTTATATAGCTCAGGTCCTCGTGGGAATCGAACTCGCAGCCTCCCGCCCCGTATACTTATATAGCTCAGGTCCTCGTGGGAATCAAACTCGCTGCCTCCCGCACCGTATACTTATATAGCGCGGGTCCTCGTGGGAATCAAACTCGCAGCCTCCCGCCCCGTATACTTATATAGCTCAG
Source organism: Uloborus plumipes (assembly GCA_038373865.1). Taxonomy (NCBI): domain Eukaryota; kingdom Metazoa; phylum Arthropoda; class Arachnida; order Araneae; family Uloboridae; genus Uloborus; species Uloborus plumipes. Next base: position 32,053 of record JAXGGA010013567.1, read on the forward strand.
GTCCTCGTGGGAATCGAACTCGCAGCCTCCCGCCCCGTATACTTATATAGCTCAGGTCCTCGTGGGAATCGAACTGGCAGCCAACCGCCCCGTATACTTATATAGCTCAGGTCCTCGTGGGAATCAAACTCGCTGCCTCCCGCACCGTATACTTATATAGCGCGGGTCCTCGTGGGAATCAAACTCGCAGCCTCCCGCCCCGTATACTTATATAGCTCAGGTCCTCGTGGGAATCGAACTCGCAGCATCCCGCCCCGTATACTTATATAGCTCAGGTCCTCGTGGGAATCGAACTCGCAGCCTCCCGCCCCGTACACTTATATAGCGCTGGTCCTCGTGGGAATCGAACTCGCAGCCTCCCGCCCCGTATACTTATATAGCTCAGGTCCTCGTGGGAATCAAACCCGCAGCCTCCCGCCCCGTATACTTATATAGCGCGGGTCCTCGTGGGAGTCGAACCTGCACCTTCCCGCCCCGTATACTTATATAGCGCGGGTCCTCGTGGGAATCGAACTCGCAGCCTCCCGCCCCGTATACTTATATAGCTCAGGTCCTCGTGGGAATCGAACTCGCAGCCTCCCGCCCCGTATACTTATATAGCGCGGGTCCTCGTGGGAATCGAACCTGCAGCCTCCCGCCCCGTATACTTATATAGCGCGGGTCCTCGTGGGAATCGAACCCGCACCCTCCCGGCCCGTATACTTATATAGCGCGGGTCCTCGTGGGAATCGAACTCGCAGCCTCCCGCCCCGTATACTTATATAGCTCAGGTCCTCGTGGGAATCGAACTCGCAGCCTCCGCCCCGTATACTTATATAGCGCGGGTCCTCGTGGGAATCGAACCTCACCCTCCCGCCCCGTATACTTATATAGCGCAGGGTCCTCGTGGGAATCGAACCCGCAGCCTCCCGCCCGTATACTTATATAGCGCGGGTCCTCGTGGGAATCGAACACGCAGCCTCCGCCCCGTATACTTATATAGCTCAGGTCCTCGTGGGAATCGAACACGCAGCCTCCCGCCCCGTATACTTATATAGCGCGGGTCCTCGTGGGAATCGAACCCACACCCTCCCGCCCGTATACTTATATAGCGCGGGTCCTCGTGGGAATCGAACCCGCACCCTTCCGCCCCGAATACGTATATCGCAGGGGTCCACGTGGGAATCGAACTCGCACCCTCCCGCCCCGTATACTTATATAGCTCAGGTCCTCGTGGGAATCGAACACGCAGCCTCCCGCCCCGTATACTTATATAGCGCGGGTCCTCGTGGGAATCGAACCCGCACCCTCCCGCCCGTATACTTATATAGCTCAGGTCCTCGTGGGAATCGAACTCGCACCCTCCCGCCCGTATACTTATATAGCTCAGGTCCTCGTGGGAATCGAACTCGCACCCTTCCGCCCGTATACTTATATAGCGCGGGTCCTCGTGGGAATCGAACTCGCAGCCTCCCGCCCCGTATACTTATATAGCGCGGGTCCTCGTGGGAATCGAACTCGCACCCTCCCGGCCCGTATACTTATATAGCTCAGGTCCTCGTGGAATCGAACTCGCAGCCTCCCGCCCGTATACTTATATAGCTCAGGTCCTCGTGGGAATCGAACTCGCAGCCTCCGCCCCGTATACTTATATAGCGCAGGTCCTCGTGGGAATCGAACTCGCAGCCTCCCGCCCCGTATACTTATATAGCTCAGGTCCTCGTGGGAATCGAACACGCAGCCTCCCGCCCCGTATACTTATATAGCGCGGGTCCTCGTGGGAATCAAACTCGCAGCCTCCCGCCCCGTATACTTATATAGCTCAGGTCCTCGTGGGAATCGAACTCGCAGCCTCCCGCCCCGTATACTTATATAGCGCGGGTCCTCGTGGGAATCGAACCCGCAGCCTCCCGCCCCGTATACTTATATAGCTCAGGTCCTCGTGGGAATCGAACCCGCACCCTCCCGCCCCGTATACTTATATAGCGCGGGTCCTCGTGGGAATCGAACTCGCAGCCTCCCGCCCCGTATACTTATATAGCAGGGTCCTCGTGGGAATCGAACCCGCAGCCTCCCGCCCGTATACTTATATAGCGCGGGTCCTCGTGGGAATCGAACACGCAGCCTTCCGCCCCGTATACTTATATAGCGCGGGTCCTCGTGGGAATCGAACCCGCACCCTCCCGCCCGTATACTTATATAGCGCGGGTCCTCGTGGGAATCGAACCGCAGCCTCCCGCCCCGTATACTTATATAGCAGGTCCTCGTGGGAATCGAACCCGCAGCCTCCCGCCCGTATACTTATATAGCGCGGGTCCTCGTGGGAATCGAACCCGCACCCTCCCGCCCCGTATACTTATATAGCTCAGGTCCTCGTGGGAATCGAACTCGCAGCCTCCCGCCCCGTATACTTATATAGCGCGGGTCCTCGTGGGAATCGAACTCGCAGCCTCCCGCCCCGTATACTTATATAGCTCAGGTCCTCGTGGGAATCGAACTCGCAGCCTCCCGCCCCGTATACTTATATAGCTCAGGTCCTCGTGGGAATCGAACTCGCACCCTCCTGCCCCGTATACTTATATAGCGCGGGTCCTCGTGGGAATCGAACTCGCAGCCTCCCGCCCCGTATACTTATATAGCTCAGGTCCTCGTGGGAATCGAACTCGCAGCCTCCCGCCCCGTATACTTATATAGCTCAGGTCCTCGTGGGAATCGAACTCGCAGCCTCCCGCCCGTATACTTATATAGCTCAGGTCCT
>JAXGGA010013568.1:0-34786 GCA_038373865.1 Uloborus plumipes
TAAAACTAGCAATTTTAAAGTTTATTACTGTAAAACTAGCAATTTTACAATTTATTATTGTAAACTTACTATAGAATTAGCGGTATAATACTCTAAAAACAACATTAATTTTTTGCAGTGTATAGACATAATTAATGCTCAGAAGCCTGGTGAATAACCAGTCATTTAAAGGGAAAATACTGTTAGAGGCGTTAGAAAAGGTTAAGCGTCCAAATTTAGATTAACCCATTAATGCCTAGCGTCCCTTTTTAGGGACGGTCCAAAAAGGGTCTGAATTTCCCCAAAATGAACATTTCAACCAAATAATAGTGTTCAATTAGTACCTTGGTATTGTCTCAATTCGTTATTAACAGATTGCAGCACATAACCATTGTAAAGTGTGTTCTGTAGCAGTTTTAATATGATCTTTATCAAAAATGACATCGTTCACAATCTCAAGAAAAAAAGCTAAGTTTTCAAAGTTATTGCCAGCTTCCAAGTTTATATTCATTGCTGATTTTATTTCTTCTTATAAAATGACTTTTTAAAATATTATATAGTAGGTAGAAAAAATTTTAGTAAAAAAAGTATGTACCCTCTGGGGTCTATCGTAATTTTTAAGGGACGATTTTTCTTTCCTTAATAAAAAAATATTTTTTACATAATATTTTTTTTATTATTTTTCCTGTCCATTAAACACTGTTTGTAACCAGTATACAAAATATCTTTGGAAAAAAAATGTCAGGCATTAATGGGTTAAAACTGCACTTGAATACACTAAGAACATTCCGGAATCACACAGATTATTTCCGGGCAACGTTCCAAAACTCCACGGGTTTCCAGTGAAAAACGAGTCTATTTGCGAAAGACTTCCTAAATCTGTCTGTTGAGAAAACTACTTTTAGCTGCCAGAGTGAAGATACGCTCAGCTACTTTATTAGGTGTTTCGCCTTCCGCTAATTTACCACTTTTCCAGATTAACTGATCCCAAAATTAATGGGAAATGCTTTCTCTGGATGTTGTAGCATTGCAGGAGAATAAACTGTTTGGTATTCGCTTGCAATTTGCTATATTTGTTTTAAAGTCACGGAGGTGCCAAGCTAATACTATAAACCTACCTAAGTTTTCCCAGAAGGTTGCTGATTTATTCCAAAAACTTACTAAATTATTAAGAATGATTTTCGATTCATTTAGGGAAGGTTGTTGACTTTTAGGGGGTACATTTTCTGTTTTTCGCAAGATGTGATTATGGGTAGAAATTTGGTAACCTATATTGAATTCAGCGAGAACTGATAGTAGAAGTGAACAAAGTAGCTTGAAGTTTGGCAATACCGTTATCTGCTTGGAGCTGGAATGTTGAATGTTCGTGAACAAATCGCCAATCCAGTAAAAAATGCACAAAAGTGGCAAATATTGGCGACAAACAGCAGCCCTAGTTGTTTACTTCCACTATCGCTTCTCACTGATTTCACTATAGTTGCCCTTTATTTTCCAGAAAACTTTTTGAATATTTTTTAGTGCATGGCTGAAAACAGGGATTTCTAAAGCCAGTGCATTCTCCTCATGCAAAATTAGAGAAAAATAAATCTTTCTTTCTTGTCTGTCGGGACTAGACCACAACTGGCAACTATTATTTTCATTTTAAAATATGTTAAGAGTGAATAAACAAGGAAAAAAATATCACAAATCAGAACAAAATCTTTATACACTGCAAAAAAAAAAAAAAAAAAAAAAAAACAACTGTTATTTTTACAGTATAATACTGGCAACACAGGTCCCAGTTTATAACAGCAAAAGCAGAGTAATAAAGTGTAAAGCTGGCTATTGTACAATTTATTACTGTAAAACTAGCAATTTTAGTTTATTACTGCAAAATTAAGCAATTTTACCAAAAAATTATCTGTATTATACTGTCGAAAACAACAGTATAAGACTGGCAGCAGAGATTTCAGTTTAAAACTGTAAAATGCACTGTAATAAACTGTGGAACTAGTAATTTTACAGTTTATTACTCTAAACTAGCAATTTTACAGTTTACTACTGTAAAACTAGCAATTTTACTTTATTACAGTAACATTACTGTAAAATTAGCTGCATTACACTGTAAAATCAACATATATTTCATAGTGTGCAAAAGGGTAAACATGAAAGAGGATTTTTTAAGCAACATCTTGTGAAATGCTGCTCACCCTATGTTGAAGTTCTAAAGGTTTGAAACGGCAAACTTATTCTTTCATCTCCATTTTTCTAAGGCTTTAGCGAATCTTTATTAATTTCATCCTTACCGAAGCACGAAATTTATCATTTTTCCTCCAGTTCCTTCCAATATTTTGACGACTCTTCTGCGATCTGATGTATCACAAACAAGATATTTCATACATTTTTAGATACTTCAAGAGTTCAAAAGAAATGAAATATTCAGACTGAAATTGAGCAGGAATGCCGTGGAAAAGGGGCCGTGCAAATACTGCGTTGCTGTTTCTTAAATGACATGCAATTTTAAGCGCAGAATTACAGGATTTCATAGAGAACAATGCATTGAGTTGCGCATTTGGGACAAAAATGACGTAGATAAAGGCAATTCCGTAGAGTAAAAAGATTTTTTACGTAAAACCTCTGGCAAGAAAGCAATTTGATGTTGTTGATGCTCACATTTTTAATGAAATTATTTAATAAGACAGTCCAACTTTAGTGTTAAGATACTAAAAGTTGCAATAAAATAAATTACTAACGTTAATTTGAAAATTAAAACCCTTTCCTTGTTGCGTCAGGGCTCAATACCAATGGTAAGAAAACACGTCCTTGTTGACACTCACGTTTTCTATGAAAAAATATAAAAGAAATCCAACTTTATTTTCAAGACTCAAATTTTCAATGAAAAAAACAAAAAGAAACCTATCTAGTGTTAGGGCTTGAACTTTTCATAAAAATGACTACTAAGAAATTCTTTTTTCAGTGTCAAATCGCAGAATTTTCTTATAAATAACCGAAGGTAGAACTTTTTCTACTGGAAAGGCTCAAATTTTTATTGAAAATACCGACACCTTTTTCTTTAGCAAAGTACAAATGTGCCGCGAAAATTCACATAATGATAAGTTTACTTCAGTAACAAGCACAATTTTGTTACAAACAAGAAGTTCTGTCAAGAACTAAACGAGCCTTCTTTCCCGTATATCGACATCGGCATTCTAGCAGCTGATCAATATTTTCTTTTAATATCTGCAACTGAAAATTATGTCAAAAATACCTTTCTAGCACTGAAAGCTGATTTCTAAAAGCAAAATATACCCCTCTCATCATATAAAATGGACACGTAAAAAGTAAATAAACGAGTTAATAAAGTTTTGTCTTACCTTTTAAAGAATGTAACTGTTATAGTTCTTCCGTAGAAATTTTCACAATCGTTTTCAAAAGAAAAAAAAATAATAAATAAAATAAAAGTACAAAGAACATCAAAACACATTTTATCAAAGAAAGAAAAAAAACCTCGTTCGTTGATAAAATGTCTCGAATTTTATTTTAATCCATTGCCAGTTGTTAAATATAAATAAAGAATAAAATGCTCTCGTGAATGAAAAATTTTTGTAAACAAAAAAAGAATCGTCTGCCAAAAAAAAAACACAAATAAAAAAAAATAATAATAAATTAAACAAAAAAAAAAAAAATAAATAAACAAAAAATCGTCTGCCTAGTCAGTCATTTTTTTCTGCGCCTGAATTTCCGCCATGTTTGCGGAGTCGGAGTCGGAATCAGAGTCCTCACAGAAGATTTTTCAGAAAAGTACTTTACATACATTTTTTATCAAAGCCGTTTTCTTACAAAGTTAGTTTGAAGGATATCCGCCTTTAAGTTCAGAATCAACATTCAATTTAAATTTCCCAGTAGGCGCTCATGTTAAAATTTCTTCTGAACGATTCATCATTGAACGAAAAATGGTTCAAATTGAAAAGTGAAATATGTGAATGAGTCTCTCCGAGATCTTTCGAACAAAAAAAGTTTATTCAATTCGGACGGTTCACTAAAAGTTATTAGGTGGAGAAAGGTTGCTTGAACGGTTCAATGTTGAACGAAAAGATGTTCAAATTGAAAATTTAAATACGGTAATGAAGTATCATTGCCGAGATCTTTTTAACAAAAAAAAGTTTGCTTAAATCGGACAGTTCACTCAAAAGTTATTAGGGGTGAGAGCTTGTTTGAACGGTTCAATGTTGAACGAAAAATTGTTCAAATCGAAAATTTAAAAACGGGAATGAAGTATTCTTGATGAGATCTTTCGAACAAAAAAAAGTTTGTTCAAATCGGACTGTTAACTAAAAAGTTAATATCGCAGGACAGGTTGTTTGAACGGCTCAAAGTTGAACCAAAAATTGTTCAAATCGAAAAATCAAATATGGGAATGAGCTGTACTCGCCGAGATCTTTCGAACAAAAAAAAATCGTTCAAATCGGAATATTCATTCAAAAGTTATTAGGGGGGGGGGGACAGAAAGACAGACCGACAGACCAACGCACAAATGCCCTATCTCAATACCCTACTTTCCAATTTTTAATTTTTCAATATTCATTTTTCATTTTTTTTTTCTTTTTGACTTTTTTTAAGACTTGGCGATATTTTTTGGACTTGGCGATATTTTTTAGATGCATTAAGCCACTTTTTATACTTTTTTCGTCTTTCTTTTATTTCTAACGGGAAAGTAGGCTAAAAAGGCTTCAAACAAAAAACTATTTTCAGTGACTAAAGTAAATAATAATAAACGCAAGTATTTCTTTAAGGTTTTCAAGAAATCACAATAAGCAGTTTCTTCGAATTATTGCAAAATCATTTTAATGTTAAGTTTCAAATTAAAAATGGATGCTTGGAATCTGTTTGGTATTAAGAGAATAATTACAGTGAAAATGTTTAACATCAAAACCCTTCTTCAGTACGAAATAGTTTTATAATGAAAATTCTCGCTGACGAAAACTCTTTTTCAATGATTAAAGTAATAAGAAACTTATGTGTAGTATAACTAATAAGTAAGGAAGTTTTCTTTGGCTATATTTTTATTTGAGAGAATAACACAAATATAAGCATCATCTGTGAAACACTTTCGTCAGTCGTCAAGAATTTATTTAAAAAAATAATTTCAAATGTTCAGAAGCAGCGAGGACGCAAATTTTTTTTTCTTGGCGTGTGCGTCATTGCGCATGCACTGCTTCATTAAGCTGCGAATGACGCAGTACATTCCGCTGTACAGACGAAGAAAAAGGTAAGAATTTAGAATAAAATTCCCCACAGGTAATTCCCAGTAATTGTCGTTTTCAGTTAATACGTACAAAATAAAATCGTTTGTTTTTTTTTCGTATATTTAAAAGGTTCAAACCATTGGAAGGAAACTTTACGTTATGTTTTTACCCTTCAGGAAACTTTCATTTAACATTCTCCATTTTTCTTCGATGTCTCATAAGTAAGGAAAATATGTATTGTTTCTTGATACAAGTAATGTTTTGAGTTTACAAACATATTTGTGCTATTGATGTAGAGAAAATTACAGCATTAAGGAGGCACAAATAAACAAAGATACTGCAGACACGTGTTTCGGTGTTACAAGGAACGCGTTTTTCAATGCAAGAAAATTTTGAGCTTATAGATGCACAGACATCCGACAAAAGCCTTTTGTCACTTTGTAAAAATGATTTTATTTCTTGATTTTTTTTGCGAGTGTGTTTATTTGCGTTGTATATTTTATAGGGTGACAATGGGCTCATATCACATTATAAGAGAAATTTCTCTGAAGTACGTCTAAACGTATGCTAGATTATAAACTCACTGAAATTATAAATTCACTGTAACAAATACATTGTAAAAAATGAATGTTGTTTTTACAGTATAATAAAGCTAATTCTATAGTAATAAAGTGTAAAAATTGCTCAGTTTACAGTAATAAATTGTAAAATTGCTAATTTTACAGTACTAAACTATAAAATCTCTAACTTTACAGTAATAAACTGTAAGTTTCTAGTTTTGCAGTGATAAATTGTAAAATAGCGAGTTTTAGTTTATTACTGCGCTTTTAAAGTTTTAAACTGAAACCTCTGCTTTCAATAGTATACTGTAAAGACAACAAGCTATTTTTTACAGTGTAAGACTTTTTCGCAAAATATGTTCCACTTTAGTCCACAATTTTCGATTACATTTAAATTAAAAAAATAAACAAACAAAATAAAAACTCATGAAAATAAAACATTACAAGCAATCTACAAGTTGAAGTAATGAAAAGCTTTCCCATAAATGACTCTCAATAAACCAATCTCCAACAGTTTCGAAATTTTTGTATCACAGACATGAAATCTTCTCACTAGCTCCAGGATCTTCAGTACAACTTCTCCCTCTCAACCAACTGGTAGAAAATTTATAATCGCATTGAGAAAGAAAACTGGAAATCATGATCTTCGCGCTTCTTTTTTCGCTAAAACGTAATATCAGAATTCCTTCTTAATACCATCTCTGTTTCCGTCGGTTCAGGGTTATTAAATCTATCTTTATTCTTCTCTCTATCTCCGAAGATCTTGAACTTTGCAATAATAGCACTTCGAGAAATTCCAGCAAACGTAGATTTCTGACTCAGACAGGACGGAAAATACATTTAGGAGGGGCTATACAGATATTAAATGTTATTCTTTGCTCTTTGGTCCTAAACGAGCAAATCTGTTGGAAAGTTTATTTGATCGACGAATGCTTTCGCCAGGGTCATGAACAGAATTGAAGGACTTGGGAGATCAAGAGGTTATGTGAAAAAACAGAAATTGCGAGTAATTAAAGTTCAAAGTTTTATTGTTGTAGCTTTTTTGTTTTCTGGTTTTGTCGTTACTGTGCATATGAAATCGATCTAATGACACTTTTTGATATACCAAGTTTCGTTTGCTGACCTGTATCCATTGCTTACCATTGTCCAGAGTGTTTATTTTTTTAAATGTAACATGTCCCCTTCATCCTCCAAGCCCTTCAATTGTGTAGTTAGACCCTTTAAGGGTTTCTTCAAGTTAAAAAAAAAATTGTAAGTGAAATCTGAAAGAAACATTTTTCGAGAAAGTTACTTGAGCTTTTTATTTTGTGCAATAATTATAGTTAATATTGTATAATTGCAATGTTTACACAATGTTTGATATAATTATTGCACAAAATGAAAAAGCTCAAGTAACTTTCTCAAAAAATGTTTCCTTAAGAACAATATTGTCTAGTTGCAAGGTTTACGCAATGTTTGATATGATTATTGCACAAAATGAAAAAGCTGAAGTAACTTTCTCAAAAAATGCTTTCTTAAGAACAACATTGTATGATTGCATTATGCTGCACGTAAAATGCATTTTGGGTGTTCGTTTGGTTCCTCCCACATGTAATGTGTGGTCGTTGGAATTTGAATTACTCCAGTTACCTGAGCGGCGGAGTCGGAGACTTGGAGTCAAATGATTTTTTTAAAAAAACGTCAGAGTTGGCTGCTTTAAAATTCCAGATGTCGAAGTCAGAGTTAGTTATTTTTCTTCCGAGTCCGCATCTCTGCCAAGACAGCTGAGTCTAATTTAGGGGTAAAAGGGTCAAAGTCGGAGATTTTAAAACTCCACAAATAGAGGTTGGAGACACAGCTCTGCTATTGAACTGAAACAATTCTTGTCAACAACTCTTAAGACTCATGCAATTTTTATGTACTCTCGGTGAAAAGTTGCTAACAAGTTCCAAACATTTAAAATAACTTCAAATGTATCAAACAATATTCTAACATACTCTAAAAATATTTAAATTAAGCTGTATTCCAAATTTGACATCGTAAAAACTTTCCAAATTGACAATAATTTCTGTGTCTTTACTTATAAGAAGAATATTTTTCAAAAAATATCCTCTAAACCAGGGGTTCCCAAACTTTTTTGGTCCATGGACCCCTTGCCGAGTTTTCCAGTTTCTTGTGGGCCCCCTAACTAAGGGTATCTTCAAAACTAGTCAGGTACTAAAATAATAGAACTGAAGCATTCTTAAACCGCAAATTAGAAGGTTAAGTTTCAATATAGATGTTCCAAAACAACCAGATGAAAGCAAGCTATATGTAAATATGACAAGATTAGTCAGAAATTTACCCAACAGTATCAGAGATCTTTTAATATTGATTTTTTAAACAATCAATACCCAAGTAGCATCAACTCATCGGATTTTGCTCGGCCGATCAACAAACTCCTCGTAAACTGATCCTGTAACGCACGATGACATCGTTCCGATCAGTATCCGAGCACGGTTTTCGATGAGCTACTTTTCATCGGAAATCGATATCCTTCCGATCAACTTTCCCGATGAAAATAAGATGAGCTATATTCCATCGGAAAACGATATCCTTCCGATCAACTTTCCCGATGAAAATAAGATGAGCTATATTCCATCTGAAAACGATATCCTTCCGATCAAGTTTCCCGATGAAATTCTTCGGCACGGGACTGTTCTGCTCGTAAATTGCTCCAAATCTCATCGTATTCTCATCGGATTTTGCTGCTCGGATTCTGCTCGGCCGATGAGACATATTGGATCATCGGCCGATGAGAATTTCATCGGGTTTCGATGAATGGCCGATCATCGGCCGATAAGATGATGCTGCTAGGGTAACTTCTTAATTGCTTGAAAACTTTCTAAAAATTCATTTTGACAGCTTTACTGCAGAGCAAAAAATTAAAGTTAAAATTAAAAGAAAACAGATGAAGAGAAAAATGAAACATTTTTATTCATACTTTCATAATAATAATGGCACCAAACTTAAACCAGGTACATATCTTCTTACATAGAGTAGGTAAACACGAAAAAAGAAGACTTTTTAGTGAGAGGGGTGAATTTGGTGCATTGACAGCAAATTTTCAGTATTTGGCTTTAGATTTGTGAGACATAACTTGAAATCTCTCTGATCAGGGAGTGCCGGTCTGTTTCTAATTTTTTAAAGAAAATTTGTGATTGAACTGAAATTTGTTTGCATGAAGTATGAATGCGTAAAAGCTTACAGAAATTTTCTTGCGATATTCCAAAGGCAGGATAAGTTATGGATATGTCTTTCTGGAGACAGAAATGTTGATACCCTTTCCTAAACTCTATCTTAAACTCATCACTAGTGCTTATTCCAATTCCTGTAAAATGTCCATTTTTCAATGTCATCAAAAATATTGATAATCCACTAAGACATCAGTGCCAAAAAGTTTTTTAAATAATAATAATAAAACCTTATCAAGCATGATCCTTTTAACATCCAGTGTACTTTGAAGTGTACATGGTACAAAGTGAAACAGTAATTTATTGAAGTTATCATCATTTTGTTCATACAGCAGCACAAATAATGTACAGTATGAATTTTGTTTATTGCATTTGTTACAAATTGTAGCAATTGATGCAGACTGTTGTTCAGATTTTTTGCTAATGATACTGACTCAGGGACCCTTATTTGTATCTCGTAGACCCCCAAATTTTTCGTTCATTTATATGGACCCCTTGCAAATTACGAGAGACCCTATGGGGTCCCTGCGGACCACTTTTGGAACCCCTGCTCTAAACCTTTTCTTTAAACGCCTAAGCTTATAATATACTTCAAACAATGATGAATTAAATATTATAATGGTTGTGATTTGCTACCAAATAAAATTACCACGAATATCAAATTTTATTCTTCTACGCAATAAACAAGCAATGAACTCAATGAGCTAGTAATTTCCAGAAAACAATGATAGTAACTACGCGTAATTAAGCTTTTATTTAGACACATGATTATGTAAATTTTAAAAGCATACAATTTTCTGTAACTTAATCTGCTTTGTATTTGTTTGTGGACGTCTTTAACTTCGCTAATTGCACTCGAAGCTTGAGGAAATTGGGAAGTAAAATTTTCCGCTTTATTTATCCGGTAGGAGCGAAAATAAAAGCTTGATGTAAAATTTATAGGATTAAAAGGATCAGCAGAAAATCAATTTATACTAAGTTTTATCAGCTGTTTATCTTACAAAGTAATTTTTTTGGTGATACAGCTGGAGGAGAAAAGGCTACAAGAAATAACTATTATTCATTCGGTTTCCTCAACTGATCTTAATCCATTAATGCCAGGCGTCCCTTTTAAGGGAAGGTCCAAAAAGGGGTCTGAATTTCCCCAAAATGAACATTTTCACCAAATAATAGTGTTCAATTAGTACCTTGGTATTGTTTCAATTCGTTGTTAACAGATTGCAGCACATAACCATTGTAAAGTGTGTTCTGTAGCAGCTTTAATATTATCTTTATCAAAAATGACATCGTTTATAATCTCAAAGCATGTATTTATTTATTTCACATACACTATGAATAAAACACGAACTCTTGTCCTTCTGTTCAGAACAATTTGAAGCATACTTTTGAAAGAGGGTTCAAAACACTTTCAGAAGCACTTATCTCAAAAAAAAGTTTAGGATTGCCCCAGTATTGTTTACTGGCTATAAAAGTAAGTAATATGGTGTCCAAGTGATATTTTTAAGTTAATGACTCAAATAAAATGTATAATTGTTTGCTAAAATAAAACGCTCATAATGAAGTTTCAACTTTAAGTTTTTTAAAGTTAAAACTTCAATACGACCTGGTAATATGATGTAAGTTCATTTCGGTGGTTTCAATGGACTTAAACACTCCACACACATACACACTCAAGCAGTCAATCACATTAATGCTCCCATAATTCCTCTAACTACCAAAACATGTTTACAAAATATCATAAAATTAAATATGATGAGACGATAGAATAAAATTAAACAATATAACCTATTTCGCTTTTATTGCTTTTTGATATCAGACGATATTTTTCTCACACACTAAATCTGTATTCGCAACTTCAGAACTCGAATACACCATCTTGCGGGATTTACAACTCCCTTCCAGAGGTAAAACTATATTCCACGTGCATTTTTTTTTATTCAGAAGACATCAGCTTCAATATATATGAGAACTGCGTACTATGCGCCTTGCCTCTTGACAAACACAGGACAGATTTACGGCTTAGAGAGGATGAAATAACATCCATGGGCAAGGCGGGATTCGAACCCACGACCACTTGCTTACGATTAGAATACTCTACCTCTAGGCCCACGTAGTCCCCATTCCATGTGCATGTTATGTACGTCAAAACAAGTTGGTCTTGGAAAAACACAAGTATTTATAACTGATAGTTCATTTCAAAAGAACAAGAGAAAAAAATCATACATACGATCAAATATCGATAATTCATTTCAGGGGTGCCCATCCCCCCAATCTCAATGGCGCAAATTCCCCCCCCAAAAATTTTCACAACCCCCTGTGCTTTTTATTTTATTTTTTTAACCCTTTTTTATTATTTTTTATTTTTAAAAATATTATTTATTTATTTTTAAATATTATTTATTTATTTTTTTAATTTTATTTTTTTAATATTATTTATTTATTTTTTTAATATTAATTATTTGTTTTTAATGTTTATTTATTTATTTATTAAAATTATAATTATTATATTTTTCATATATTATTACTTTTTTAAAAGCTCGAACTATGCGCAGAATATAATCGCTTTTTTTCCCTTCCAGACATTCCAATCACATACACACACAACAAATAAATAAATAAATAAGAAATAATGATAAACAAATTAAAGAAATAATTTAAATTGAAAAAATAAATTAATGAATAATTTTTATTTGAAAAAAATCAGTGAGTAATTTAAATTAAAAAAATAAATTAATAATTAATTTAAATAAACAAACAAATTAGTTTTAAAAAATCCCCCCCCCAAAAATTTTGTTGGCGCAACTTGCGCCATAATCCCCCCCCCCTGTGGGTACCCCTGATTCATTTGGCTTTTAAAGCAATAAAAACAAAACGGCATGCGTTTGTTTTGCTCCTCATAGACAGCGCCCCCTATAGTGAGATGGAGTTGCGAATTAAAACAAATGTCAATTTATAAAACATTTTCTTTAATAACAACAAATTCTCATATTGATCTACAGCAGATATTTTCATACCTTTTTATGCTGAATGCGTATAAAACCTGTATGTCGAAACCTCAAACAGTAAAGCATGAGTGTGCATTTATTTTTATTATCGATTTTCCGTGATTAGAAGCAATACACATCCCATCTTTATATTTCTCTCACAATTTCTCCTCTCATTTGTGGGTGGGCTCTTTCGTCGGATGCGAGAGAAAATGAAATATTCAGACCAAGATGGCTCAGGCAAGCTTCTTGATGGAGTTCGCGTAGATTACTGCTTCTTCATTCTTGATGATGGATTTGGTGATGGAACGATAAATCATGCTACGTGGGATCATGATGTCATTTCGGTTAGGTTTCTGCTATTGAGTGAAATGTAACTCGCATTCTTTTTTCTTCGCTAAATGCATTGCTTGCTGTTATGTAGTGTATTACAAAATGGAACGTGTTTAGGTAATTGAAAGCAGGGACTGCTTCTTTTAAGTTAGTTGCCCGAGAGGCTTTGTAATTTTTAAAAAGATTAGAAATTGTAGCGTATTTTACTTTTTTGTTGTTCAATGACTACATGTTAGAGAAAAGAAAAATTATTTGCAAATGAATGAGCTTAGATACTATTACGGAAGAAAATATTTTCCAACTACATTCTATATTTTTTACAGTAAAGTAAAGATAGTACCTTATAATATTTTAAGTACACATGCTCAAAAGTATTTAAAGTACGAGTATAAATTTACATAGTTGATTGAAAAGTTTTCGTGAAGAAAAATTTAGCTGCAGGGAATAAAATTAGAAAAAGATAAGAATTCCGAAACGGTCTTGGAAAATAATGAGCAGCTGATGTGCCAGATTTCTGCCAGTAACATTGTTGCATCTTGGTGGAGGAAGTTGCCATTTATCTCAAAGTAAATACAAATACAAATGTGGCGACTAGCAGCAGGCTCTGGGCCCAACTTGGCTGGTCCTAGTCAAATTAAAGACCCCAATGAAGATCAATGGCCCTCTTAAAGCCATCTACTCCATTGCTCTTTACCGCCTCTTCCGGTAAGCTGTTCCAAGTTCCCACTACCCTGCTAAAATAGTAATTTTTTCGATTTTCAAGATTAGCCTGAGATTTAAACAGCTTAAAACAATGACCCCTTGTCCTGCTTTCCGTGCGAAAATCTAACCCCATAACATCATTCATTTTAATAAATTTAAACAACTGAATCATGTCCCCTCTGGCTCTCCTTCGCTCAAGACTGTACATATTAAGCATTCTAAGTCTGGAATCATAGTCTAAATTAGAAAACCCATTTACTAACCTTGTAGCCCTTCTTTGTACCCTTTCCAATAAATTAATGTCTTTCTTCAGATAAGGAGACCAAAACTGAACAGCATACTCCAAATGAGGTCTTACCAAAGTTCTATATAGAGGCAGAAGAACCTTCTTAGATTTAATGTAAGAATGAAGGCTTTCACGGCCGGAGTAAATACTAGTTACGGATTCCGGGCTGTTGTGCCGTGGTCTGGATGACTTTAATCCATACGTTTCAATCGCAACTGCGGCGATCATCTTCAGTGGGTGTCGTTGATTTATTTGGCGACTGATGCGAAATTTTGAACTGCTGCAAGATTTTAAATTGAAAACGCAGCGCCCTCTACTTTCCGGCTCGGGATTGACAGATGACTGGATGCCAAAGCTTGTTAACTTTTACTTCTTCCTCCTTCTTTTTACAATTATTTGGGTGTTTGAAAATTTCAATGGCCTCTCTATGCAATCTGGGGAAAAAATTTGAAGTCCGTGAAATTATTTTGGCCTCATTGAATTTTATATCATGTATTCCATTACTGAAAGTGTAAGGCTGGGTCAGACTGAAAAGTCGGCGATCGCGGAGCACACTTTCAGTAATGGAATACATGATATAAAATTCAATGAGGCCAAAATAATTTCACGGACTTCAAATTTTTTCCCCAGATTGCATAGAGAGGCCATTGAAATTTTCAAACACCCAAATAATTGTAAAAAGAAGGAGGAAGAAGTAAAAGTTAACAAGCTTTGGCATCCAGTCATCTGTCAATCCCGAGCCGGAAAGTAGAGGGCGCTGCGTTTTCAATTTAAAATCTTGCAGCAGTTCGAAATTTCGCATCAGTCGCCAAATAAATCAACGACACCCACTGAAGATGATCGCCGCAGTTGCGATTGAAACGTATGGATTAAAGTCATCCAGACCACGGCACAACAGCCCGGAATCCGTAACTAGTACTTAGATTTGTTTGAAATAGATCTATTAATAAACCCAAGCATCCTATTGGCTTTGTTACTAGCTATGCTGCAATAATGATCCTTCCGCAGGTCCACCTACGGAAACCTTGTTACGACTTTTACTTCCTCTAAAATCAAGACATGATTTCAATAGTGCCCATGCAGAGTATAATTTGAGTAATGTGCAGTTATGAAACATTCGTATTTTGATTACTTTTATTTATCTTGGTGGATATATATGCAGATGAATATAACAGTCAACTTGGCTGGCCGAGTAACTAAAATGCTAACTTAAAAATTGACATAATAAAGTGGCGATGAATGGAAGGGGTACAAACGAAGCTCCTACGAGCACATCAAGACACACGACAGTGTGTCAGCCAAGTTCGCGCTGCACATCTGCTAGTGTATCTTTACACGAACCATTTCGGGCTACTTTCGACCCCTCCGTTTCTCAAGAACTGCTTCATCTACATGCTTTAAATTTTGTAAGTCTATTAGAGTGACATAGAACACCCATAATCCTAAATTTTATGAATATATCTCTTTTAGTTTTAAAGTTATTAATATTTGAAAAGTGAAAATATGGCGATTTTCTTATTTAGATTATACACTCACTCATCAAAATGTTTACCTACTTCCAAGTGTCTCAGAATCTTAAAATTTGGCATCAAGGTATATTTCCATACACTAACTATGGGAAAAATCTAAAAAGTCCAAAAACTACATTAAAAAAGCAAGAAAAAAAGCATTCTTTTAATGAGTATCTTGGCGCGATTTATGAATGGTTCGTCAAACAAAAGTGCCAAAATGCTTGTAAAACGTTGCCAAAAAAAAATACTTAAGTTTAAAATCAAACGTTTTATTGTAAGCTGTTTCGAGGCTTAGTTTGCCTTGACGGAATATTAAAATGGTTTATCAATATGAAATAAATAATTCGAATTCTAGAGATTGACTATGCCACCTTGCGGTGACTTAAGATATTAACCAAGTAGTTAAAATATTCTATTCCTCCTTTAAGAAAAATATAGGGTAAACCAACGCCTCCTTAAGAGGCGTTGGGTAAACACGAAGAAAATTTATTTATTTCGAATGTCATCTGTTCCAAGCGAGGTACTTTCGCAGCACTTAAACTTTATAATATGGGTAAAAATGCATCAATTTTGCTACATTCGAACGTTGCTGAAAAAAATCTTTATCAGTAAGTATACCGCTCTTCAGTCTTTTAACTCAAATAAAAATACATGTGTATATGGGCGATTCTCTGTAAACTGGTAATTGGCTGTCCGGACTAAGTATTTTAAAAATAATAAAGTGTAATAAAGTAATAATCACTCTTAATACAAGTAAAGCATTAATACTTTGTGGCCCAATTGTATTTGGAGTGATAACAATTTAAATTTTTTTCCTAGAAATTATCTAAGCGCCAAAAACACAGTCCCCTGGCTGTCCCAATCCCATAGTCTGACTGTTAAAGATAGTATTTCAAAAAACCTATTAACACTACATAAATTTGGCAATTAATATCTAAAAATAGAATAATGAAGCTATATTTTTCTTATGAAATAAGGTATAATTACGTATTTCTGAAACTTAAAATTGTCATGTAAATTTTGTCCGGAGTTTTTTCAAACAGTCCCCTGCAACAAATTCAAAGCTGAAATACGAAAAATCTATAACTTTTGCAAATTCTTTTTGGCATGAAGTTTAAAGTAATCAGTGTGAATTTGCCAAAATCGCCGAGAACGGTGTTGAAACGCTACTTTGCTTAGTTTGAGAGCCACATTTGTGATGAAAGTATGCATCAGGGTCGTTGCGAAAACAGTCCTCTGGGAAGTGATTTTATAAATGTCAATTAATTTAATTATAAAACATATTAGTTATTATGTCCACGATTTGTGCCTAAATTGATAGGTAGTCTCGTAACTAATTATATTCCAATAGTTTTGCAGACATTATGCGAAGAAGAGCAAAAATACAGTCCCCTGCCTTGTTATACTAGGCGGGGGACTTACCCCCTATCATGATTTATCAGAAAAACACAAACTTCAATTGACCCTCTTTCAAACCAAAGTAATAGATTCATTTTCTGAGCAATAGTATTATAATTATACAATCATTTCAAAAAACCGTGCCCGGACAGATTTCGTGTGAAAAATGACGAGTTTACAGAGAATCGCCCATATATGAAAAACAAATGAAGGACAGTATTTATTCAGTAGTATATTAATTTGTGTCTAAATGAAAGCATAACCGTTACTTCGGCTTTTCAAAAATGCATGATATCCCGACAAAAACATAAATGTGAAAAAGGAGCCAAGTTCGGTTGAAACAACGTTTGGGCAGTTTGAAGCAGCGGTGCCACCGACAAAAGAGTTGAGATCTAACAGGCTCCAAGTTCTATAGCTGTTCTGTTAACTACAGTCGTGAGAGTTATTGAAATGTTCATAAATTTATTTTAATAACATTTCTCTAGTTCCTTTCATATCGGCTTTGGAACTGGGCAAGTTTTAATCGTCACGAAGTTACGTTCAAAAAAGTCCGACTTCCGTCAGTTAGAAATGAACTTGCCAAGTTATAAGAAGCCGATATGAAAGGAACTAACGAAATGTTATTAAAATAAATTAATGAACGCTTCAATAACTCTCATGACTGCAGTTAACAGAACAGCTATAGAACTTGGAGCCTGTTAGATTTCAACTCTTTTATCGGTGGCACCTCTGCTTCAAACTGCTCAAACGTTGTTTCAACCGAACTTAGCTCCTTTTTCACATTTATGTTTTTGTTGGGATTATGTAACTAGATCAATTTGCATAGAATTACTAGTTGCTTCCCGATGATAGAACGGCGACCAATCATATGAGAAAGAGGAAGTCTCGTCATGCTATGATGTAAGGTACGCACGTGTTTATAATAGGAAAATGCGTAACGTGCATAAAATTAACATAATTAGCAAGAAAATATTAGAAACCAAACACTAAGAATTGAAAGTTAAGTTGCGAAAATTTTTGATTTTTTTTTGGAAAAACCCAATAAATATGTCTGGGCGAGATCAAGTACCCTTTCCCATAAAAGCCATCATGTTACTGGAATAAATCGCAAAAATTGCGAATAAACTTCGCAAAAAAACCTAAGTTTACGGTAACAGTTCGGCACCTTCCTGTTCTACCAGGAAGGCCCCTGAAGCAGGTTAGCAAATATAGCCAAAGCTAAGTAGGCAACTACAAGCAAATAGTTGACCAGCTTATTTGCTTGTAATTCTAGCAAAAACTGCAGTGTAAAGAGACTGCCCTTACTGGATTTGCAGTGTCTAGAGACTGCCCTTACTGGATTTGGACAAGCCGTATTTGAGCGGAATGCAAAACACTAAATAAAGACGTTAGACGTTGTTCAACTGGTAGCGAAAAACTTTTTTCACAACAGTGAGAAGTTGCATGAATGCGGATTCATGCAACTTGCAAAAATTCAGAAAACTTTTTTGCAAAAAAACTTAATTTTGGGAACATGCGAAATCCCTTAACGCCACCCAGAAATGATCTGTAACGTTTCAGAATTTTCTTACAGGTTTCAATAAGCGTTTTTCTTAAACAAGAAAGAAATTGTATAGTCATCGAAAAAAAAAAAAAAAAAAGCACAAACACTCGCTCGTATTCGAAGACTTTTTGCACTAGACACAAGTGTAAAGTGTTTTTTTTCAGGAATAATGTGTTCTATAAATTTATGTTAATAAATTTTGGCTAAGGGGCCATCTTCATATTAAAATTGGCATCAATTTCAGATTTTTCTATGAGACCCCCCCCTTTTTATCATATATATGCAATCAGCATCATCATTTAACTTTGTATACCAAATGGTGTTCAATTTGCTCCATCCGTTGAGTCACAATCGAAGTGAGAAAAAAAGTATCCCGTAATGTTAAAATGATTTTTGATACTTGTGCATATAATACCTAAACCACGTTGGATACGGCAAAGATTGTTTTTTTATATCAAAGTATGAGCCAATCCAATTGTAAAAACCTCCTTTACTTCCTCTCAGATGAAATTTTGAATTTTTATGAATTATGAAATTAATATTTGAAAAAATGATGATCTGGATCCATATCTGGAACCATATTATATTTTGACGGAGAAACAATCTAGATGAGAATTTCAAGGAGAATCTAAAATAGGAGTTCAAAATACCCAGTAGTTTTTAAGATATGCAAAAAGATCCATTTTTCGTCCATATTAGGGACCATATACCACTGTGCAAACTGAAGCAATAGAAGTGTATTTTTATGTATGGAAAGGTAACTATATTTATCTACCACTTAATAAAGAACGTGCTCAACGTTTTCATAGAGTCTTTTGTTTTCAAAGAAGATTACACGTTGAAGGCGAAACGCTTAATAAAATTGCTGACACCGTTTTGAAACTGGTAGATAAACGATTTTTTTTTTACAAAACAGTGGAAATACATTTTTATGCAGCAATTTAGAAAACTTTTAACGCAGATACTCTATTTTAACAGGAGGATGATAGAAACAAGTGAAATATCGGATAGTTACCCAGAAATACTCTGTGACGCTTTAGCATTTCTTTCAAGTGAAGGAAACGGTTTTAATATTATTGCCAATCCTAATACAGTAACTCATATAACTGCAAAAACTTTTAAAATTTCCCCCTCTCAGGACGGTATGTTATGACCGAGATAATGCGCAGAGAAAAGTGTGCATTCGTTTTTGTTTTTGTCAGATACAATGTGCTTAGCACAGGAAATTAGAAGAGCCCTCCACCCCAGGAAGACCCAAAATAATGTACAGGATACTACACCAGTTGAGCCATTAGGAAAAGTTTTCCTGCCGTACCTGCAAGCACAGGAAATTAGAAGAGCCCTTCACCCCAGGAAGACCCAAAATAATGTACAGGATACTACACCAGTTGAGTCATTAGGAAAAGTTTTCCTGCCGTACCTGCACAGGATTACAGACCGGCTCGGGAAACTCCTGGAGAAACACAACGTCAAGAATGTTTTCACTCCCACCAACCAACTAAGGAACTACTATCGCCCGGTGAAGGACCCCCGTGACCCCTTCTCTGCGTCAGGAGTCTACAAAATTCCGTGCTCGTGCGGATCCGTTTATGTTGGAACCACGAAGCGCAGTATCAGGACACGCCTTTCCGAGCACGAACGTCATTGCCGGTTAGGACACTATGAGAAGTCAGCAGTGGCCGAACACAGCCAACAGGAAGGAGTCCACAACATTAAATTTAAAGACACAGAAATCCTGGCCACAACATCCCATTACTATGCCCGTCTTCATCGCGAAGCAATAGAAATTTTCAAGCATCCGCGTAACTTCAATAGAAAAGAAGAGAACTTCAATTTACCGAAAATATGGCATTCCGTCCTTAGATCCGCTCGCCATAACGGTCCAGAAACAGACAGCTCACCCATTCCGAATCCATCCAGAATCCAGAACGCTCCAGAGGCCGAAGAAACAGCAACCAATCAGGAGCCAACACGCCATCAGCAGTGTGCTTAAATACCCGAGCGGCCGAAGCTAGCGTATCAATCTCAGCAAACTATTCACTGATGATGTCGACCGCAGTGTCCGACGAAACGTTTGGGACTCATTTTTCTCATCGACCACGGCCTATAAGCCCGGAAATACCTCTTCATATTGACGCCGGCCGTGAAAGCCTGAAGAAGTATTTGTTAACACCACCTATTCCATATTACCCGAGTATTTCATCTTAGCCTCCATTTGCAATTTTTTTAAACAATTTTTTTTTACATTTAGAAATAAATAGTATTTTTTTTACAAAACACATTTCATTACAATTAGTCTTAGTATGTACTCATGATGATTTTGAAATTTTTTATTAAAAAAACAAAAAGTTATTTTGAAAAATGTAAATGGTATTCCATAATACCCTCCTCTCATCTACATTCGTTCAGCTATTTTAAGCAGCTTTCGAAAGATCAAAATTGAAAATTGAATTAAACTAAAATGAATTTTAATTAAAAGTGACAGCTTTGGGCATAAAATAAATAAAATGAGAAATAACGTTTAAAAGCACAAATAAGATTAAAAGATTAAAAGTTTTAAAAAGGTGTTTGCCCTCTTTTAAAACTTTTAATCTTTTAATCTTGTTTGTGCTTTTAAACGATGTTTCTCATTTTATGCAAAATTAATTTTATTAGTGTGAATTAAGTGTTGGCGGAAAAATAATTTTGTGACGCGTATTACTGTGATTTATTAGACATATTGTATTTATTATAATGACGACAGTTAAAAAGTGCATAGTATTGTGTTTTTTATCTATTTTAATTTAACTGTTTCTAAAATCCTTTAATTGCAGTAAAATTTGTGCATTTGCTGATTTTGGTTGGCGTTTGTAGCAGTTTCGAGTTAATACTTTGAACTTAAAACTTAAACATTAAGTTATTATTTTATTGATGAGTATTAAATGCATCAAAATTAAAGCAAAAGCAGTAATTATTAGGTCTTTATTAGTTGCTTGCATATTTTAGTTAATCTTAAGGAGAGTTAAGCGTAGAATATACAAGAATATTAATCAGTATATCGTACTCGATAAATAATAATTTTACCTTTGCTTCTCCTATTTAATCTCAAATTTCATTTTCTTCTTTTAAAATCCAACCATACTTTCGCAGATCAAGTGGAATTTTCAAGTAAGCTTTGAAATCTGTTTCAAATATAATATTCTTGTAAAATTAGTGTGAACATGTCCAGCTGATTCCTTAGAAAAGTGCAACGGTTTGTAATCCAAGACATGAATAAGCTAAAAGAATCTCGAAATATTTCGATAACTTTCTCCATTAGAGAAACATTAGCTTCGAAGTAGAGCTCCCAGTATGTGTAACTTCCTTCCTTCTTTGTTGTACAATGTGCATTATTTTAAACTGTTCTGAAAAATTATTTTGTCGGATCGTTCAATATATGAAAGTAGTAAGTGTCGAAAAGGTTTTTAAATTGTATGTTAACTCAGTACTTCTGCTTTAGTAAATTTAAGTCAAAATTTGTAAAAGTCTGTTATATTTTTCTTCGAACATTTGTCCTTTAATTACCGTCTGTAATGTTTATACTTATTTGTATCATTTATTTTATTTATCGTCTGCGCTATCTGTAGTTTTTTTCTATGGCAACGACAACACATAGTATACTCTGATAAGTCACTGATAAAAGTAAGTAACATATTGAGATGAAGTTCATACAACCACATTTGCTGTTGCTTAATGTTACGTCATATACTTTATACTTTATTTACTACTGAATGTTAATAGTTACTCTATATGTTTTATTTGCAGCTATTTTAAAATTCATTTAAACAGATTTAAGGAAAAACTTTAGCTATTACCATACTGGTAAATTATTGTGGAAATCAAGAATTTTAAATAAATATTATTCAAGTTTTCTTCTTAACCGGAAACAGCTTTTTTACTTAAAAGATTAATTCTGTTCCTCAGAACCAGACTAACGTAAGTCCATTTTCGTCATTTTTCAGTGAAAAACGATTGTCGAATACATGCAAAGGATGGGACTCGCGCTCTTTTCACGCTGCTAAATGACTGTGAAGGAATTTGTTTTATAGAATACTGTTTCAATGAGTCGATGTAGAATAAGATTCTACATACAATGAAGCAAAGAAGTGAAAATGGCCATTTTTGGACTTACGTCATTCTGGTTCTGAGGTACAGAATTGATATTAGTTTTTTCCAGACGTTTTAACTTCATAACAAGAGCGGATTCAGAATTTTTTCAAATGATATGCGATTGACTTTTATTACCTTACATTTTATTTTGTATACTGGTTTGCAAATATTCATCGCAAAGGTTTCTAACTTCAATACCGCAACATTTCCTGGGGAGAGAACAAACTTCCTTCAACATCATATAATCTTTGTAATATTTGATCAAATCTTAAGTAATAATCTTTGATCCAAAAGCTATATTGTCATTCAATACTAACAAGAAGGTCTGTCAAGAACTAAACGAGCCTACTTTCCCGTACATCGACATCGGCATTCTCGCATCTGATCATTATTCTCTTGATTATCTGAGACTGAAAATTATGTCATGCATATCTTTTCAGCACTTAGAGCTGATTTTGAAAAGCAAAATATACCCCTCTCATCAGATGAAATAGACACGTGAAAAGTAATTAACGAATAAATAAAGTTTTGTCGCACCTTTTAAAGAGTGTAACTGTTACAGTTCCTCCGTAGAAAAAATCCTCCATCGTTTTCAAAAAAAAAAAAAAAAAAAAAAAATAATATATATATATTTATAATAAAATAAATAAATAAATAAATAAAAGTACAAAGAGCAGCAAAACACATTTTATCAAAGAAAGAAAAAAAGAAAAAAACAAGAACTCGTCCGTTAATAATTTTGTCTCGAATTTCACTTTTAATCCGCTGTCAGTTGTTAAATATAAATAAAGAATAAAATGTTCTCGTGAATGAAAAATTTTTGTTACAAAAAAAAAATCATCTGCTAAAAAAAAAAAAAAAAATAAAATAAAACAAATGAATAAATAAACAAAAAATCGTCTGCACAGTCAGTCATTTTTTTTCTGAGCCTGCATTTCCGCCATGTTTGCGGAGTCGGAGTCGGAATCAGAGTCCTCACATAAGATTACTCAGAAAAGTACTTTACAAACATTATTTATCAAAACCATTTTCTTACAAAGTTAGTTTAAAGGAAATCCGACTTTAAGTTCAGGATCAACATTCAACTTAAATTCTCTGTAGACGCTAATGTTAATTTTTTTTCAGAACGGTTCAATATTGAACAAAAAATGGTTCAAATCAAAAAGCGAAATATGGGAATGTATGGGAAAACCTCTCCGAGATCTTTCAAACAAAAAAAAGTTTATTCCATTCGGACGGTTCACTCAAAAATTATTAGGTGGGGAAAGGTTGCTTGAACGGATCAATGTTGAACGAAAAAATGCTCAAATGGAAAATTTAAATACGGTAATGAAGTATCCTTGCTGAGATCCTTCGAACAAAAAAAAAGTTTATTTAAATCGGACTGTTCATTCAAAAGTTATTAGGGGTGTCATCTTGATTGAGCGGTTCAATGTTGAACGAAAAATTGTTCAAATCGGAAATGTAAGTACGGAAAAGAAGTATCCTTGATAAGATCTTTCGAACAAAAAAAAGTTTGTTCAAATCGGATTGTTCACTCAAAAGTTAGCATCGCGGGACAGGTTGTTTGAACGGTTCAAAGTTGAACCAAAAAATGTTCAAATCGAAAAATCAAATGTGGAAATGAGCTGTACTCGCCGAGATCTTTCGAACAAAAAAAAAGTTTATTCCATTCGGACAGTTCACTCAAACGTTATTAGGTGGAGAAAGGTTGCTTAAACGGTTCAATGTTGAACCAAGAATGTTCAAATTGAAAATTTAAATACGGTAATAAAGTATCCTTGCCGAGATGCTTCGAACAAAAAAAAGTTTTTTTTTTAAAAATCGGACAGTTCGTTCTTCTTCTTCTTACTTATCTCAGGTTGTCTAGCTGGGCTAGACAACCCCCATAAAACCAAAAATTTCTAAAACATCTAAAAAAAGTATAGGGTCTCTAAGGACTTCGTCTTTTGTAAAATTCAAACAGGTCAAGATATGTCCGGGGGAAGCCACGTCGTCGCAACACCAAGGACAATTTGGAAAAGTCTTTTTCCCCTGCTGAAAGGTGAGTCTCCTCGTGTGCCCACTCAGAATGCGGGAAAAGGCAGTTTGATATGGTCTTGGAGTAATGTTGAAAGTCTCACCTGGGGGGGTCTTTTGGCAAAGTACCAGGAATGGCTAGGGGGGGGGGGGATTTTCATGAGCCGATTGAATTCAATCCTTGCCAGGGATGTAATCTCACTAGATGTGAGCGTTCCTCCTGGGTTAACTCCCTCCTCTGACGCCGACTTGGCCAAGAAATCCGCCTTTTCGTTCCCTTTTACTCCAACATGCGAGGGGATCCATTGGAAATGCACTGTATGCTTGGGTGATAGTCTCTCAAGAATATTTAGAATGTCCAAGCTAGTTTGATCTCCAATAGTGCTCCAATTTGAGAGATGCTGAACCGAAGCGCGACTATCGGTCAAAATACAGATGTCCCTAAATTGGTCCCCCACCTCTACTGCATACTGTAAACTTCTTCTAATGGCAACTAGCTCTGATCTAAACACGGAACAGTTATCTGGGTTTTTTATTTTAAATTCCTGTACTCCGGAGATTGTGTTTATATATACCCCACTGCCCGAGACTCCACCCTCACCTTTGATACCATCTGTGTAGATTTTCAGAGAACAAGGTGGGATATTATGGATTGTTTCAAGTGCCAGTTGCTTAACGAGAGCCGGAATCTCCGAGTTTTTGTCACAGTTGTTAGGAGCTCTTCATGGAAGTAAATTCCGTCAAGTTCTAATCCGGCCCCTAGTGGTTTCAACGAGTGACCCTCTACATTCGAAGAAGGGAGATTTAGTGTCCTGGCGTAGGAAAAGGGGCTGTGCTTCTTTCGTCGTTCGTTGTTGGTCCAATCAAGGAGGTAGCCAGAAGTTCTGTTTTGCTCGTTATAGCTAACAGTTCATTCAAAAGTTATTAGGGGTGACAGCTTGTTTGAACGGTTCAATGTTGAACAAAAATTGTTCAAATCGAAAATGCAGGTACGGG
This sequence comes from Uloborus plumipes, assembly GCA_038373865.1. NCBI lineage: Eukaryota > Metazoa > Arthropoda > Arachnida > Araneae > Uloboridae > Uloborus > Uloborus plumipes. The sequence goes on from JAXGGA010013568.1 coordinate 24,877, forward strand.
AATGAAGTATCCTTGAAAATGTCTTTCTAACAAAAAAATTTTGTTCAAATCGGACTGTTCACTCAAAAGTTAGCATCGCGGGACAGGTTGTTTGAACGGTTCAAAGTTGAACCAAAAATTGTTCAAATCGAAAAATCAAATATAGAAATGAGCTGTACTGACCGAGATCTTTCCAACAAAAAAAAGTTTGTCCAAGTCGGAATGTTCATTCAAAAGTTATTAGGGGGGGGGGACAGACAGACAGACCGACAGACCGGCCGACCGGCCGACCGACCGACACACAAATTCCCCATCTCAATACCCTACTTTCAAAATTTTAATTTTTCGATATTCATTTTACCTTTTTATTTTTTAACTTGGCGATATTTTTTGTACTTGGCGATATTTTTTTTTTAACTTGACGATATCTTTTGGACTTGGCGATATTTTTTAGATGCATTAAGCTACTTTTAATACTTTTTTCGTCTTTCTTTTATTTTTAACGGTAAAGTAGGCTAAAAAGCACTTTCCTCATACGTGACACAAATGCACTTTTAAATCAAATTCCATCGAAACGTTTAAGCAATATATAATATGTTTATATAAATTAATAAATATGTTTTGTCTAACAATCTAAAATTATGTTTTTGAACTTCTATGTAGAAATTTTTCGGTAGAGAGCGCCTCAAGGGGGGGGGGCGATAGCCCCATCGCCCCTCTCTTGTATCTGTCCCTGCCTCATAATTATTCTCAAAAAGACTTGGTGTTTTATTTTATTTTTTTTTTTTGCAGTTACGAAAATAGTTTTTTAGCGTCGCAGGAATCAAAACTCTCAATATAATAGTATCTCCCCTTGTTATTTTTTAGGAGGGCGCTGCGCCTGACCTTATTTAAATTTACGTTTCATGCGCCCTGCCTTTTTTTTTGAAAACGTTTTAATACTTTCGTCAAGCCCCTCTGGAGTTAAAACCAAACCTTCTTCAAAAAAGGAATTTTTTTTAAAGGTGAAGGTCACTCACCCAAATCTCGCCTTAAACGTTACGCCCATAGTTTTCCCTTTTCAAGATAGATGTTAGTTAGAATATAAAACTGAATTTTTAATGCTTTCAGAATAATTTTTAAAATAAAATATTAAAGCGTTTTTTATTTACAGAATAATTACTACCAAACATTACTTGAATTTGTATGCATATTGTGCACAAAAAAGTTTTAAAAACACCTTTTGTATTACAAAATTATATCAAAAAGTGCCTTTTTAAAGGAATTACGGTGCCCTTTATCTGGAAGTGCCGTGCCCCTTTTTTGGTCCGGAGAAACACTAAATGGAAATGCTTAAATACTTCTTACATAGTTCTTTCATGGAGCTTAATTGACCTTATGCGATTTATGTTTCTTTAAAAACAATAAAAGTAAAACTTAAATAATTAAATAAAAAAAATCTTAATTACAGCTCTGAACTTTACCCTTAACATGCCTTACTCCTATTAAAAAGAAATTCTCTGGATTTCTCATTTTGAAAACTGCAACTGCAACAATGCTTCTAATAGCTAAGAAATTCACGCCAAATTCCCAACGAAAAAATGCAAGTCTGCTTGAACTTAAGTGAAATGTATTAGAAAATCCTTTTTTCATAATTCAGTAAAAAATTCGAAGAGAAAAAAGAGCGATATCCTTCAGGGAGAAAGAAAAGAAACTTAGAATCAAATTTACCTTACAGCTAAATATTCTGCAGGCAATTTTGTTAAGTAGGGAGCAAAAAAGTTTCGCTTGCAGTAGAAACGCTGTTAAATACAAATAACTATGGCAAAAAGAGGGAGAATTTATGCTGCTTTAGAAAGTTTTTCTGTAAGTAGAAGTAAGTTGCTTTGTAGAATTAAACGTGATGCTTAAATAAAGACGTATATATAAAATTTGCTTAAACGTTTCGGTGGAATTTGATTTAAAAATGCATTTGTGCGTGTGAGGAAAGTGCTTTTTAGTATTGAATGACAATATAGCTTTTGGATCAAAGATTATTACTGTAACGAGTCCGTAGCACCTTCAACTTTCTTAAATGAGTATTTCAATCTTGAGGAAGTAACTATAAATTTATTTACAAGTATGTACACTTATTTGCAATAGGAGCAGGACCAATTGCTAAACATCCAGCAATTAGGTAACAAACAGTACACTGTACTCTCAACAGTAACTCAGCACCACGTATCTAACGTGAACAGTAATTAAGAAATTACAAAAGCAAAACAAACATTCGCCCAAGCGAATAAAAACGAGCCTCTCAGAAATCCAATCTGAGAAAAACTAACTAACTGTATTCAAGGCCAGCTATTTATACTCGGAACGAAATTTCGACAACATTCTAGCAAAATCCTGTTCATTCATAACTTAAATAATCCATTCAAGAAAGTTCTAGCGACAAAAAGAAAAACCTACAATAATACAGCTCAGCGCGAATATGTCTTCATGCTTATTAAATGTGGGGCAAGTGCAAAAACTACAAAGTGCTACAGGGCCGGTATACAAGTGATAAAAGTGATATCTTCAGATACTTTTGCAACATGTAGCCAGATAAAACCAAAACTAGTGAAAATGATGCAAGGCAGGAAAAACAACAACTATTTACGAGATTTGTAACATTACTTAAGATTTGATCAAAGATTACAAAGATTACATGATCTTATGTAAGAACTGAGCACATATAACAGTGAGGGAAGCGTAATTACTTGCAAGTGAGACTGTTGTATCTTGGAACCCTCTGTGTCTTAGTCCTGTGTCTTAGTCGTTTGGTAGACTTTTTTTTACAAGTTTAAGCAACTACATTGTAACAAAAAGATCTAGTTTTTACAGCATAATGCAGCCAATTTTTAACCCCCGACACAGAAAGGAAAGGGCGTTATGTGTTTGAGTATCTGTGTATCTGTCTGTGGCACTCTGCAGGCTAAACGGATGGACCGATTTTGAATTTTTTTTTTGTCAGAAACAACATTTTGTTTTTTTGTTCCAGTTTAAAACTGTAAAATGCACAGTAATAAACTGTGAAACTAGAAATTTTACAGTTTATTACTGTACAAGTTCTAAACTATAATTAAAAATTAAAAAAACCCGACTAATTGCTTGTCAATAAAACCAGAATGAAGAAGGAAAATTGAAAACCTTTTGAAAAGCCTTAAACTATAAAATCAATTACAAGTATTTTATTTGTTAAAAAATAGAAACTGGCAACTAATAAGCATTTTAATAAATTATAAGAGTTTGCTGTCTGAAAACAATGAAAACGGTTCCGATCGCGTGAATAAAGACTAAGCTGCATTTGCTAAAAAACTCTATAACTCGCGTTCTATAGAACATGGACGATCCAATTACATCGTATTAGACGCAGAAAATTTTTCTCTTTCATTTTGTGCTATTTTTTTACGTTTTGAAAAGTGTTTTCACTGCTAAAATCCCGAAAATCCTCTTAAAGGTTTTTAATTAATATCTTCGTTAATTAATACCATCCGAAGACGCAACCTAGCTAAGAACACTCTCGATCAAGTTTTTATTATCTATTCATTTATTCATTCATTCTGTTACTTTAAACAAAAATATTTTACTGAATGCACTTACTGAAGGGAAAAAAAATAAATTCAAGTTTTGTCAAAAAATACATTATCCCTTTTTTATGTACTGCAGTTTACAAGAAAATTTTTTCTTTTTGTTTACTTTGAAAGGTGTAAGTCTTCTCAAGCACTACACTTTACCCTAGATTCCCCTATAACATGCTTGCACCTTAGTAGAGCAGATAGTTTGTTAAAAATTTCATATTTCTCGAGCTATTTAAGTGCAAATTTAGTAACGTATGTTCTACAAAACGGTCGAAAAACACGAATTCAGTTCTGAAATGCATTTTACAAAAGAGTTTAATGTTCTTATTCACGAAGGTACTTCAGTAAAATAACCTATATGTAAACGTCAAAGTGAAAAGCTGTTCTAGGAGAGAATTAATCCATTTTTTTTCTCCTGCGAGCTGCATGGATAAAGAGAGCTCTTTCGGTTTGTTTATTTGTTACATTTTGGTACTTAGAACGGTCCCCGTTTAGCAGAATATATTTCAGTTTTCTGCAGGGCCTCCGCAATCAGCCATGGGGCCCGATATAGGCGGCTTGTACAGGGGGCAAGGAACTGCCCCCTCACTTCCAAAAGCATAGGGACCTTGCCCCCGCACTTTTCAAAGTTAAAAAGTAATGATAAATTGAAAAATGATTTCTTTTTACTCTGTAGATTGACTAATTTCACGAAAATAGAAGCTGAATATTCCAAAAATAGTATTTTTAATGTTATTTCATAAAAATGAAACTTTGAATGGGAAAGGAGGGGAGGGTGGTTTATGGTGGTCATCCGCCTTGATTTTCGAGGCCGTTTTTGGCATATTTTAGAGGTCTTTTAATCAGTAATGCCAATATCCAATAATATAGCCAATTTTGTGAGATAGCACCTACCGACTGCCGTAGAATGACTGCCAGAGTCTTTTCGTAAGCCGGCAGTCGGAGTCGGTGTCCAAATTTATTCAAGACACCAAAACATTACATACAATAAAAATAGTACAAGACAAATAACAGGGTACAATACAAAAACAGCAAGACAAAGGACTTACAAAACACAGAGATATGAAAAGATGACAATACGAAACAAACAGAATAATAAAAAATAATAATTAAAAAAATAAAGGAAAATTCACTAAATGAATGAAAAGGTGTGCGCAAAAATATTAAGGGCTAAGATCACGTGTTGAACGGAAGATTGTATAAAAGGGGTTGGTGAGAGAAATTTAAGAGTCATGCATAACAAAAGAAAGAGTGATTAAGGGTGAATTTTAGCTTAGGTCGGGGAAGAGCAGGGTCCTGTTGGCTTCAAGAATGTTTAATAGATTTAACATGCATCTGTGAGCTTTAAGGTCAATATGGGAGAGGACTTTCCAGTTGTCTCTTATGTTTTGATTACTATAGGGGAAGTGGTGGGCTCTGGTGTGTGGGCAAGAGAGTAGGTAGTGTTTTAAATCTCCGAAATCACCACCAAATTTCGTCAAATTTTTGAGAAAAAAAAAGTTGAGAGATGCTGCCCCCTTCCCCTCAACTTCTTTCGATCCCCCCTTTTTTAGGTGCACCAACTGCCTATGGGGCCCGATACTAGTTTTAATGCCGGGCCACATGAGCCCGCCCCTACCCATTGCATATTTTATGCTGTTGCTTCATTTCCTCTCACTGACACACTTATACAAGTTTCAAATAATTGTCTCAAATTACATTCATATGTGATGTTGCATTATTTAGTTGTTTATAACTGAATTTTTAAATTCATGTAAATTTAAAAATTGTAATTTGAAGTCTGCATAAAAAATATTTACAAATACAGTATCTTTATGCAGTAAAAACTGAATAATTTGTCTTCTTCTATGAAAAAAGTGAAGTAACGTGATATACTACGAATTTTTAGTGAGGCGAAGTCGGATGAATGAAGGAAAAAAGTTCGATTTTCGAAAAAAAATTCCCGTACGAAAAAATTAAAGTAAAGGCAATGGTTCCGGGTTCCGTAAGATTAAGTTGAAATATCACTGTATTAAGTGCTACTTTTTTCTCTTCGCAAAAGGTTATTTTATTCATGTTTGTTCATACACGCATACATCGAGAATCGGTCATATAATGCTAGCTTTTTATTTATTTATTTGGAAAGTAGCTTAATTTTTTTGATGCAATTATTCACATGAATATTGGAGAAACAGTTTCATTAACTGACGGGGCTCCCGGACGGAGAGAATCGCGACGGCCCCTCAAAGATCCGGGTCCTGCTGCTATCGTTCCGGTATTCCCACTGTGGCGGTTAACGGTAACCGAACTCTTGGACATTTCAGAAACTGTTACTTTTGTTTTAACTGAAGTATTATCTCATTGTTTAACTGTAACTGCATTTTTATGTATTAACTGTACCTGCATTTTTATATATTAACTGCACTGTGCATGTTTAATACATGAAAATGCAGTTACAGTTAAACAATGAGATAATACTTCAGTTAAAAACAAAAGTAACAGTTTCTGAAATGTCCAAGAGTTCGGTTACCGTTAACCGTCACACCACCTAAACGGCGGTCCTGGTTTTACTGGTAAACAGAGACTTGGTTCATCCATTAGCTCCAGCTCTTCGGTCCAAAAACCTTAAAATATTTTCCAAATTCAGCTGCGGCATTCCAATTTGCTATTTGCCTACACTGTAAGAAATATTATACAGGCCCGTCATTTCGAATTTTTCCAGGGGGGGGGGGGCAAAGGGTGTATACTCAATGCAAATTTGCCAAAACATGGCAAAAAACCACGTATACTTACATGTACATGCAGTCATTTCCCAAAGTCAGGGGGGTGGGGGGGGGGGCAATTGACCCGTTCCCTGAACCCCGAAATGACGGGGCTGGAAATTTTTGTTGTTTTTACAGTATAATACAGCTAATTTTGCAGTAATAAAATATAAAATTGCTAATTTTACAATAGTAGACTGTAACATTGCTAGTTTACAGTAATAAACTGTAAAATTGCTAGTTTAACAGTTTATTACTGTCCATTTTAGTTTGAAATTGGAACCTCTGTTGCCAGTATTACTGTTGTTTTTACAGTACAAAACAGCTAACTTCATGGTACTATTTCTAATTTTACAATAATAAACTGTAAAACTGCCAGTCTTACAGTGATAAACTGTAAAAATTGCTAATTTTACAGTTGACTACTGTGCTTTTACGATTTTAAACTGGAACCTTTGCTGCCTGCATTATACTGCAAAACAGCAGCTTATTTTTTGCAGTGTAAGTCATCAATTGCTTTGTAAAATATGTCCCTTTTTTGCTTTGAACCAATTGTCATTCTGCATCTTCAAAAACGAAGTTACAACCCCATCCCCACAACAGATAACCTTAGTAAATCTTTCTTAAAAAAAATAGAGTATTAATTCTTACTAGGTGAATTTCAGTAGTGCCATCTATCGCAAAGAACGGAAGTTATTCACCAACCACACATTATGCGGATAAAACAGAGAACAGAAGATCGTTAAAAACCCAGTTTTGCTAATTAAGTAAGCTTAACAGACACAATTAGCTTTGAAAATTGGCTGCATTTGAAGCCACTTCGCTCCGCCGAAATGGGTAATGGCATATTTTTTTCTCCTCTTTATGCTTTGCTAAAACTTTCCGTGCGTTGCAGTGATAATTTTTCCGCGTAATCCACGTTTGGGGTAATTGTTCTAGAAAAATACATGATTTTGATTTGATTTTTTTTTCTTTTTTGTGTTCAGTACAAGGAGAGAATGATCGTAAAAGAGTGTAGACGGCTCAAGGCAAAATAGAAGAGGAGAAAAATAATGTAGCTGTTTCTTTTCTTTTGATATATTTTGCTGAGTACTAAATTTAACTGTAATATACTGTAAAAACAACAGTATAATACTGGCAGCAGAGGCTCCAATTTAAAATTGTAAACTTCACGGTAATAAACTGCAACATTAGCACTTTTGCAGTTTATTACTGTAAAGTTAGAAATTTTTACAGTTTATTACTACAAAATTAGCAGTATTGTACTGTAAAAACAACATTCATTTTTTACCTACCACACATACAGGGGCGCCTGGAACTATGTAGGGGCAAAATTCTCAATTCGTCGAATAGGACTTTGTCGGCGATCTAAATGCTCCTCAAAATTGAGAAGAACCCTTCAATGTATTTATTTCATTTTTCGTCTACGAATTGGCAACAGGCCTATCTTTTTGAACCGGATTTGCTCTTACGAGCTTTTTCGTGGAGCTTCTAACTTCGCAAGTTTTAACATAGCTACCAATGTTCATACAATGTTTGCTTTGAATAAAATTATTTCTTTTAACTAAAAATTCAGTCCACTATTCATTTACTAACGGCCATCGACAAACTTGAAAATTTAGCCAAATCACTAAATACGGGCAGTTACACGTACGTACATTTAATGAAAATGGCCAATTTAAAAATTGCTATATTCCAATTATGTCTCCGAATTTTCCGAATCGTCTGGTTTATACCATAAATTGTCTTATTTTATTGACCCACTGATGGGTTAAAGACGGAATAGACCGTGAATAACCCGGCACTCGAACTTCGGTTTTGAGCAAAGGAAGTACTACCACTGAGCAACTTCAAGAGTTTTTCCATGCCAAATTTCTAAAAGGTTTTTATTTTTTTCGACAACAAAAAAACATGACATACGTTTAAATTTACAATTAAAATTGAGCAAAAATATTTCAGAGTTTCAAAAAAAAAAAAAAAAAAACACTTTTATCGTAATAATGAAAAGCCTGAAGAAAATAAATACCTTTGTGCGATAGATTTGAAGTTTAAATCCAACGTTAACGATGCACAAATATACAGGTATACTGCAGTATACTGCATAGTATACTATGCAGTATACTGCAGTATACCCAGGGCCTGATTACCCAAAAGGCACGGGAAGCTTGAGCTTCCCCTAAAGAATTAAAAGGGGGCCCAAAAATGACTGAAAACCTGTGATTTAAAATTCTAGTTTCTGCTTTTAAATGCTTATCTAAAGAAAATTGTAGTTCAATAAAAATTTTCTGGAAAGCTTTAAAAGTGAAGACACATTTCATAAAACATTAATCCCACCACAAGCTATTTTTAAATGTGGGATTTGACCCAACTATATTACCATGTACTTTTATTATGATGTATTAATTCTGTGAAGTAATAAATCCAATTTAACATCGAATCATAGAATTGCAATGCAACCATGTATTATGTATGAAAATTCTACCTATTAGTGAAGGAAGGGGACAGACTTTGATCAGAATTCTGCTTGGTCAGCTCTTAGAAATGATATGTACTCTAAGCGAGATTTGTTTCAATGTCTCAAGGGAATAGAAATCTCCCCCCCCCCCACTCTAGCCAGGGGCCTCAAAATGAGACAGAGCTTCCCCTAACTTCACGGGTTAATCGGGCCCTGAGTATACCTGTATATTTGTGCATCGTTAACGTTGGATTTAAACTTCAAATGAAAAGCCTGTTTCGCTATTTAGCCTTAATTCACTGACATTCTTTGTACACTGCAGAAAATAAACTGTTGTTTTTACAGTATTGGCAACCGACGTTCCAGTTTAAAACTGTAAAATGCACAGTAATAAACGATAAAACTAGCAATTTTATACTTTCTTACTGCAAGTTAGCAGTTTTACAGTTTATTGCCGTGAAATTTAATTGTAATATACAGTGAACTCTCACTTATACACCGCCTCATTTATGCGCCTTTTTCACTTATAGGACGATTTTAAATGGTCCCGGCACATTCCATAGCAAAATAATGATAGTATCATTCGTTTATGCGTCGCTCTAAAGATAAATATTTCACTTATGCGCCGGATTTTCCCTAAAATGTAAAAAATTAATTTATTTTCTTTAAAAAATAAGCATTTTTCTTCACTTTCCTCTTTAACCTTTCTCCTTTATTGTTCACGGAAGACATTTTTTCCGCATGAACTAGAGTTCGGAAAGGGACAATTACTTATTATGGATCATTTTAAAGGGAAGAGTTTGTAATTAGGTAAACTACAATTTTTGTTTTCTCTTTATCATTGTAATTACGTTAGTGATTGCCAAACCGTGGTAATATGTCCCTTTTCTATAGAAATATTTTTATTCATTCTCTCATTATATACTACTAGCGGTACCCGCACGGCTTTGCCCGTGGTATAAAATTAAAAGTTCATTTGTAAAAAAATGATATATCAGAAAAAAATACTCTATTTTAGTTATAATTCAACTATAATTCCTTCTAAGTATGATATAAAAATTTGGTATGGACCCTACACTACTTCCTTTTACGTGTAAATTTCTTAGTAGATGCCTTAAATAGTGCTTGAAGTGAGTAAGATAACAATTCAAACA
>JAXGGA010013569.1:0-34778 GCA_038373865.1 Uloborus plumipes
CGGTAGTCTGATCGAAGGGATAAAATTATTATTATGTCATACGTTTTTATAGGGAACTGTATTGAATTTAGGTTTGCACAAGTTTTTGTTTATCATCTTTATACCTGTAGTTATCAAGTACAGTAATTGCCAAACCATGGTAACACGTCCATTTTGTAGAGAAATATTCTTAATCATTCTCTCATTATAAATTATGTTGCGTTTTAGTCCTTTAAATATTCTTGTTCACTTACACGTCACTCGCACTTATGCGCCTTTTTCTGTTGGTCCCTTGGGCCGGCGTATAAGTGAGAGTTCACTGTATTTTGTTTTGTATTCTCTTTTTTAATTAAAATATTTAGTGTTGGAAATTCATGTTTTTTAAGCATTATCTTCTTGATTTTGTTTTTATTTGTTAAATTTTTCCCGTTGTGTAGCCGACCGTGATCTTTCTTTTTTTCTTTAAACTACTTTAGTGACAGTTGTTAAATTTAATGTGGTAGATTCTCATATGTAGTAAATTAGACTAATGACACGTGACGATACAACAGATATGTGAATAAATCAGGTGACTTTTGGTTAAATTAGCAAAATTAATGCTTCTGAGAAAAAGCATACTTGTGTATTTGTCTTCACAATTGCTCTCTGAAGATATTGCGTATGTTTCATTTTTTTGCATTCCATACATTCTTTTTTTATTTCCAGCAGATGGCGATACCTTATAGTCTAAGAGCTAGCAACGTTTTCGTGTGACAATGTAAGACGTCTGACTCTTTAATATATTTTTCCTTATGCTCTTCTTAGCAGCATGCGGGGTGTCTGGTGGCCGAGAATCCTAAACCTGCCGTAAGAAAGTCATGTAATATATCAATGGAAAGCTATAGTTTTTACCTTTGTAACGGTTTTTGTTCTTTTATTTTACGAAGGAAGTTAAACTACACTGCAACGTTTCTGGACAAAAACATCGTGACGTTTGCGAGACGTTAGCCTATGAAAAACGAGCTAGATAAAACGTCACAGTCTACTTGGTGAATCAGAGGAGATCGCTGACTGCTTATGAGCTCTTATTTGCTCCGCCCGTAGTAACGTTCTGTGTCAAGTTAAGTTGCTGTCTAGTATAGTTATTTGCATGTAATTGTATTTTTTTTTTTTCGTATTTTAAGTTTTTTAACAGCTCTGTATTTCGTGCAATTTTTAAAGTGGAAATATAAAAATTATCAAGATTACATATCTTGCAATACACCGCCAACTCGTTCAGTTTTTTTCGGCTCTCTTTGCTCTATAAGAGGATTTTTTGTCTCCAACTCGTTCACTTTCGTATTCCATGCTGATAAGGGCATAATAAGCCCGAAACTGCAGTCCATGGATCGAAATGAACGAGTTGGCGGTGTATTACATATTCCTGCCTTAGCCCTTGCTTAGGGGCTGTTACTCACTGCTTGATAGCTTATTTTGTCTCATGCGTCCTTCACACCAAGTTTTGTCAAAACCAGAAATGGTGAGGTCAAAACATTTTTTTTCTTGATTGATTTGACGAGGAATTGCCCTAAAATGACTTAAAAATCACTATTCATACCAGTACAAGTGTGATGCGCAGTAAAAAAAGCAATCACTCTAGGCCGCCAGAGACCTGACATGCTGCACGCTGTGCGTGTTATTGTTGTTTTTGTTTGTATTGTTGTTTTTTTAACGCTACTAGCTCTTGCACTACAAGTACACTAAACTTTGGCTTTTTGTTTTGAATGAGAAATGACAAAACGTTTGTTTGATGATGATTCATGTTAACGCCGCACGTGTTTGACACAGGTGAAATTAGTCGAATCATTTGTAACGAAAGGATGGGAAAAATTAGTTTTGTGTAATTCGATGTCTTGTAAACAATTATATTTATCGTTGTTTCAAAACGAGGTTTTATTTTTCGCGAGAAAAGGTTAGTCTGTTTACTTCCTGATTTGCTTCATGGAATATCCATACTGACATTTATTACCGGATTATCCATTCAACGGATTTTCGGAATTGCTTTGGGCCCTGTAAGTCCGGAATTCCTTTGTCTCTCTCTTTTTACTACGACTAAAGACCTCCGGCGAGAGATTTTTGTCGGATGTCTTAAGATCCAAAAGCTCACATTTTTACATTAAAAACGCATTCCTCGTAACGTCGAAATACGCGTTTGCAGTATTCCCGCGCATTTGTGGTTTTCAGCGTTGTATTATCTGTACTTCCACTGGTGCAAACAGGATTTCGTCTGGGGGGAGGGCGGTTGATCATAGAAATCCTTACGTGCATACTGCCGTGCTAAGCAGAAAAGCCGTATTTGCACTTTTTAACAAAACTGAGTTATCGCCACCGTGTGGCTCTTTGTGACGTATTTTACTAAAATACAAAGCTTTATGGTCAATGGGGGAGTTTCCTTCAGTCAAAAGTACTACTTTTTGTTACTGAAATTGATAGAATGATATAAAAAATAACATGGGCCCGGAAAATACTTCAATTTTCCCAACGGTTTATTTTTTATTAATTTTTTTAAATACCCTATCTTGAAAACGGGGAGTGGTTTTTGTGATGTCAGTGGTGCACCTAACAGCTCTCTTTCCAATAATAACACCATTTTGCTTGACTTGAGTTGTCCAATCGCAGGAATCGGTGACGTCACGACCTTCGTCATCTCACGACAACCAATTAGATTTCACGCTTACGTGCACCACTGACGTCATGCGCAGATGTTTTTTTTTTTTTTTCGGAATAGCATCTGCGCACCGGTTAAAATAATTCATAAAAAATATATAACTGTGTCAAAAAATTGAAAAAAAAGGTCAATTCCTATGTTTTGAAGCATGCTCTTTCAGAAAAAAATACTTTTGAAATTTCGGAAACTCCCCCATTGAGAACATAAAACATTTTTTAAAAATTTCTGAAAAAGTATCGTCTAAATCAAATACATTCAGGCGCAAAACTTTAGAGTTTCTTTTCAGTTTTAGCTCGACTGCAGATACCACTTTTGCGCTTAGCACGGCAGCATACAAATCTACATCGTTTTGTTTTTTTAGTCTGTTTTTAAGCTATCAAATAAAGCTCGACCGATGCATCGGCACCGATTGTTGGAAAAAATATGCATCAGCCTTGGCGGCCGTTACTTACTTGAAGAAAATATCGCCCATTGGCCTCTGGAAACATCTAAATGCCGAATGCCGATGTATCGCTGTTAAGGATTTGCCGAATTTCGGACCGAAATATTCACAGCACACAGTCACTTATCAAATGATCGCTTCGATTAAGAGTTTCAAGAATTATATGCCCTTTCATTGAAATAATTATCGTATAGGTCAGCGCGGTTAGTCTACACTGTAAAAATTAAACTTGTTTTTTACAGTGTAATACAGGCAGCCGAGATGCTAAATTAAATCTAAAATGCACAGTAATAAACTGTAAAATAAGCAATTTTACAGTTTATTACTGTGCATTTTACAGTTTTAAACTGGAACCTCTGCCTGATGGGGTCTAAAGACTTAACCTCAAAATTAAACGTACTAAAAGCAGCCTAAAATGCATTTTTTTTTTTAATTTTAAGGAAATTATTAACATCAGAGATCGCTTCTCTGCCCCATCTTGAAAAGTTCATATTTTTTATTTAATTTTTAGTAAAAATGTTGTGGGAAAACCTCCTTGAGATTTTATTTTCCATAAACGTTTGACAGTTTAATTTTTCGGGAGAAAAAATGTTCGGTTTCCGTTCTTTTTCATTATTTTTTTTTAAAGCTGTACATCTCTTGATAAACTTTCGTTTTACTTCCGTTTTTTCAGCTTTGAACACTTAAACACTAGTCTGACTTTAATTGAGGAAAAGGTAAAAGTGAGTTGGGAAAGTGGGTGTTTTAAATGTTTCATTTTAAAAACATACAGGGTGGTTATAAATTAACAGGAGGTGTTTGGAGCCCTATAGCTCGCGAACTACTGGGCGAAATATTGCCGAATTTCGTGAGCGTGCATATTAGACCATGGGATTTAGATTTCATGAAAAAAAAAAATTAGTTTGAAAAATCACCACCAGGGGGAAATTTGGCGCTGTAAAAGTGTATTATTCTGATTATCGAAGAATTAATTGCTACTGACAAAATATGCATCCATTTTATTTGCAAAAATGACTTTTTTTGTCACAAATGTGGTTCGATATGATCGCCATTGTAAATTTGTAAGAACTGCATACGATGCACAACATTTTCTACTGCAGCTCGTAACATATCAGAATAGATTTCTTGATGAGAAAGCTCCCAGTCCGTCATTTTACAGATGATCGCTAAACGCAACGCGTTTATGCAAATTATTGCATTCTATTTGGTTAAATGGACCGCTATTTTGTTCGTAGTGATTTTTTTCTTTTTTTAATAGAAAATTCTACGGCGATCATATTAAACCTCATTTGCAAAGCACAATCATTTTTGCTTGGCGAAATTGATTTATACAGCATCTTTTCAAGTTTAATTCGCGATATTCAGTGTAATACACTTTAACAGCGCCAAATTTCCCCCTGGTGGTGATTTTTCAAACTAATTTTTTTTTTTTATTCCAGAAATCAAAATCCCATGGTCTAATATGCCCGCTCACGAAATTTGGCAATGTTTCGCCCAGTAGTTCGCGAGCTAGAGGGCTCCAAACACCTCCTGTTAATTTATAACCACCCTGTATTTCGACCATCCATGCATTTTTTTCCACTTGTTCTGTGATTTTCGATGCGATATTTTCATTTCAGAACTTGAAATGTAAATATGTCAGCTACCCCTATATTGCTATTAGGTCATTTTCACCATACGCTTACATTTCAGAATTTTTAAGTAATTTTTTTAACTTGCTATTTTCTTTTAGAATCACTAACAGATGTTTTGTCACATATTTTAGGTGTGTGAAAAAGTAATTGGTTGTACACTTTGATGCATAATTTAGTATTCAAATGCTGTTGTAAAACTTTAAGTTGCAAGGAAAATTGTCGTCCGTTACCATACAAAATCAATAGGAAATATCACTTTTAAACTATATCATAGCACCTAGAATCAACTTCATTTGGAATTATTTGCATCCCTGAAGCTTAAACCGATGCTTGTGATTATTAAAATATTGATCAAAAACTTTATGGTAACGGACTTGACAGTTGGTAACAGATTTGACCAGTAACGGACTTGACATTTCAACCAAAATGTCAAATTATGGCTAGGTTGTCGAATTTAAAAATTGAACAACAATTTAGTTCGAAAGAGAGCCTATTGAAGTTTGTTTTTCTGATAAATCATGATAGAGGGTAAATTCCTTGCCTAGTATAACTTGGCAGGCGACTGCTAGAGGACTGTGTATTTGCCCTTTGCGGCGTAATATCTGAAAAACTATTGGAACACAATTAGTTACGAGATCTCCTATGAATTTAGGAACAAATCGTGGACATAATAACTAATGTTTCATAATTAAACTAATTGACAGTAATAAAATAACTTCCCAGAGGACTATTTTCGCAACGATCAAGATGCGTACTTTCATCACAAATGTGGCTCTGAAACTAAACTAAGTATCGTTTCATCACCGTTCTCAGCAATTTCAGAAAATTCACACTGATTCTTTAAACTTCGTTCCAAAAAACATTTGCAAGAGTAACAGATTTTTTCTATTGAAGCTTTGAATTCGTGGCAAGGGACTGTTTGAAAAAAACTCCGGTCAGAATTTACATGACAATTTTAAGTTTTAGAAATACGCAATTAGACCTTTTCATAAAAAAAAATATTGTTGCATTATTCTATTTTTAGTTATTAATTGCCAAATTTATGTAGTGTTAATAGGTTTTTTGAAATATTGCCTCTCAGTGTTGAACTATTGGATTGGGACAGCCAGGGGATCGTGTTTTTGGTGCTTAGATAATTTCTAGAAAAAAAAAAAAAAATGTTGTCGCTCCAAATTGGGAAACAAAGTATTAATACTTTACTTGTATCACGAGCGATAATTACTTTATTATTTTTAAAATATTCGGTCATTACAGCCAATTACGAGTTTACAGAGAATCGACCCTATCATAGTATGTTATTATTATTATTTTTTTTTTTTTTTCAACTTCAAATCAAATTTATTTTAGTTAAAAAAAGTGAAAAAAAACATGAACAGTGATTTAAACAAGAAACGTGATGCAAAATATCAGTTAATTTTAAGGTTTTTTGCGTAAGAAACCCAGTTCCCTCACTCTTTCGGAAATAAGTCGGATTTTGGAAGTGTTAAGAGTTTGTTTCTGTGAATTATCTACCACTTTTTCTTTAACTTACGCTTTTTTTTAGTCTGGAAACGCAATTCTTCAGTTGGCGAGATCAATTTCTGATACATTCACGAATCGTTCTCTGTCGCAGATGTTTAGCAGAGGGCGAGATATCGAATTGAAGACTCTCATCTTCTTTGCAAAGCGCCGAAACACTGGCCCGATTTTTATACCGCCGATGGGGGGCCCTGGCACGAAATGACTTTGTGTTGACGGAGAATTTCGGCGAGGAGATCGACGGGAGGTATAGTAGAATGCAACTTAACTTGGCAGTGACGTAACTACGGGCGAAGCCAATAAGAGCTCACAAACAGTCAGCGATCTCCTCTTATTCGCCAAAATTGAGAGAGTTCTGATACGGGACGCGATTATCCCCACGAAAGAGATATGTTTAACATTATGATTGCGGGTGCGCCTCGTCAACCACGGGTTCGCCACGCTCAGGCAATACCTACCACAACAGGGCAGCTCAAGGAAGAAGGTGAGTGTCGGGATTGGTTGGAGGGATGGTTTTAGAGTGACGCAATGTGGTTTGATGAGATTGTTTCTGCGTCATTGGGGAATTTTTTTTTCTAATGAATGCAGTGGAGAGTAAATGATTTAAGTCTACTAAGATCAAAAGTTGCAGTCGATTCTCGATAACTGGAAGTCTTTTACTCAAATATTCCTACAATTCGAATTTTTCATCGAGTTCCAAACTCTTGAGAAGGCTGCGGGAACGTCCTATATTTCGAACTACCAAAAATTTGAAGCTTTTTAGCCGGTCATTTGGGACTTCGAGTTATCAAGTCTCGACAGCATGTCGATGTCACACCGGCGATAATGGTTACAGTTGTGGTAACAATGGTGTAATTTGGAGGGGGGGGGGATGATAGGGATGCAGCCCGCTCCCTCCCTGAAGTTTTCAAAATAGGTTTTTATTTGAACTAAAAAAATTTGTCTTCTCTTTGCGCAAGCACATCCGTAAAAAATATAGCAAGTAAAAGGATAAAATTAGGACGAAGAAAAAGAAACCGTATTAGAGTAGAGTTTAAAATCGCCCATGGGGGAGCGGTGCTATAGTACCTTTATCAGTTTTTCTGAAAAGGGTAACCAGCCAAATTCATTTTAACAATGGAAGGGAAAAGAACATTCGTTGGGCTGGAAGTTAGAAATTGGAGAAAAAAAAAATCAGATAAATGACAAAAATCATTTTTCCCCGTAAAAATAAAAACAGAAATATCTTAAAATATAATTAAGGACTCCCTGCGCCTAACATTGTCTGAAATTGAATTCACGGAATTTTAATTTCGAAAAAATGCCTAGGTGAGCCCTGCAACCCCTTACCTTTTATTACATTCTACAGAGGAATTTTCAAGACTTCAGTTTCAGAACAACTCCAAACAATGCCAAATAGTCTCAGATTGTTCTTTTGTAGCTTCAATTTCAAGTAAAATTTCCAGGGAAGAGTTTAGAATTCCCATTCTTTATCCTAACGATACCAAAGATGGTATGCGATTATACTTTTGCAACCTTTATTTTGAAAATTTCTCTGGGAGGGTCCGCGAATCGCTCCTTCTCCATACGTCGATAAAGTTTGACTAGAACTACATTTTTAGAGATAGTTTTCGAAGAGTGTCTAAGGAAAAGACCTCGTACTTCCCTCCTCCATCATGATCGAAAATAGTCTTTAAGTGCAAATTTAAAATTTCCATATCGAAAATTTTCCAGGAGGATTTCGAACCCCAAAATGCGTCCCGCAGCTGGTGAGAATAGTAGCACATTTCCAAAAACGGTATTGGAGAAAATTTAAGGTTTAACTTTCTTTTGAATGATTTCTTCTCTGTAACAAACTAAAATATTCACAAAAAATAAACAATGTTGTGTTTATTGGTTGGTTTTTACAGCCCAAATCAAGTTTACAATTAAATGTCGAAAATTTTTCTTCAAAATTTGGAAAATTTTAATGATGTGACTCTATTGATTATGTTTTTAACTCCACCACTTTTAAGCTTTGTAAACCTGCTGTGTGCTAGTGTTCTCGACTGAAAAGGCATATAAACTCATATTTTAAATCATTAATTCTTACGGCTTTTCGAGTTTTTGAAATGTGTTACTATTGTCGCCGTTGATTGACATTATTTTTGCAAC
The DNA here is from genome assembly GCA_038373865.1 of Uloborus plumipes. NCBI lineage: Eukaryota > Metazoa > Arthropoda > Arachnida > Araneae > Uloboridae > Uloborus > Uloborus plumipes. Next base: position 8,393 of record JAXGGA010013569.1, read on the forward strand.
TTCAGACTTTAATAACGTAGTTTTTAGCATTCTTAACAAGTCTAAGGCAGGAATTCAAGTGAAACAGGCGATCGCAAATTACAATCGCTACTGGAAATGAATTAAATTAGAACGTTTCTTGATAAAAACATCGTGACGTCAGCGTGACGTTGGCCTATGATAAAACATCACAGCCTACTTGGCGAATAAGAGGAGATCGCTGACTGCTTGTGAGTTCTATTGGCTCCACCCGTAGTGACGTCAGTGCCAAGTTAAGTTGATGATAATGTAATTCACTTCCAGTAGCGGTTGCAATTCGAAGCGATTGCAATGGTGTTTCACTTGAATCCCTGCCTAAATCTGTAGACAGCGCTAACTTGCTTTGGCTAATGACGGTCAGCTAGGATAATTGTGACAAAATTCCTTCTTTTATCTTTATAAATGGCGTTGAAACTGTAATTATTGTAATAACGATTTTAGTACCGTTTGCAAGAAAGAGTTTTTTCTCGTCTACTTCTTACAGTACCAAAATGGAAAAATCTCTCCCTCCTCCCTTCCCTTTTCTATCTTTGCGTGTCGAAATTAATTTCTTCCACAAAATTTTGACTTAATCATTTTGAGTGCTGTTATCTATGATTTTGTAAAATTAATTATCTTTAATACTGTGTACCAACATATATACAGTCTTATTTGTGTCATAAAGTCTCATACGTTTGTTTTTGGATTGCATAATTTTTTATAGCAATTAGAAAACCAATTTACATTTATTCTTATTCACGAAATAATCCCTGAAAGGATGTTTTAAAAAAAGTCATGGAGCGATTAGAATTTAAAGCATAATTTTTGTGATCATGATATTTTCATGTTATCTTAAAAGGAGTTTGTGATTATTTTATTTATTTATTTATATTTTTTTATTTTTACAATTTCAACACGTAAGAAAAGAATACACAAATGAGACTTTCTTCCCTTAATACAAAAATTAATTTTGCAACCATTTCTTGATTTAAAATACTTATTTCAAAAAAACCCAAAGAAGACTTATATCCTAGACACATACATATTTCAAAATCATAGCGCTAGAGAATCATAACTAGATTAGAGTTTTTAAAAAATATATTTACCACTTTGAAAATGGGCTATATTTCAAATCTCGATAAATAGTTTGATGTCTGAAGACATTTTTCATTTGAATAATGATTCGTACATAATTCTTAAATTCTTAATAGAAATTTACTTAAAATGTTTAGCGTATTTATAATTATTTTTAAATTTAATTCAGCAATAATATCTAGAAAATAATACGAATGTTTTTACTAAAAAATATTATTTCGTGAGCTGCAAGTTGTTGATTTTAAATGTATTTCAAAAAGTAATAATCCCCCTCCCCCAAACGTGAGTTATATATTATTTTTTTATCTGTAAAAATTGAGATCATTTAGCTGATTCTTAGCAAGAGTATTTAATCCATTCAAATAAATGCAAAAAATGGTCGAAAATTTTCTGTATTCTCTACTAACTCAATTACTAGATGGCGCCACACGTAAATTGTTAAATCTGGTGACAGTAAAGTTTTTTTTCCCTTCCTAACGGGAGTGAGGGACCGAAGCCCTCTTTAGGACTGTCGACTGAGGGACTGATAGAAGGTATTTCGCAATATTTTCGTTTGCTTTTCTCAAGATAAAAAATGTATCAAGGAAGTTGGGTTCAAAAAATAATTATGGTTCCGAAAAGTATAAATAAATGAAAAGTTTTCTTATTGAAGTAATTGCGGGGGAAAAAAAGCATTTATTTCTCATCAAAAGGTGTTTTTATTTCATTACATCTATATACATAAAAGACTACTTCTGAAACCGTATGTCCGGGGTAATCTTCCAAACTACTGGACCGATTTTAACCATTTTTGCACCGTTAGATAGCTACAGTAACAGAGAGCAGGATAAGCTATAATTTATTTCTAAAAAGCTTAGTTTAAAAAAGTTATTATGGAAAATAGTAAATTTCATTTAATTTCCCCATTAAATAATTAAATTTTCAGTGCATTGTTGCAAAAATTTGGTTGCCATGCAACAACAATATTAATAGTAATCATGGTGAAAATTTTGAACCTAGGCTTCGCTGGAGTAAGTATGAAATTTATTGCTTTCTTAGGATTTTTATATTCATCTATGCCAATAATCGCTAACGTGGTAAATAAAAAGGGAATTGATTTTGGCAACAGTTAGAGAACAGAAAATGTTTATAGTCAAATAATTTCTAAGTTAGGTACATAAGATGTTTTCAACAGTGTAGTCACAAGGATATAAACTAATGATGGGACTTATTTTACGTGTAATGTTTGGAAATACTTGACTCCAGTGCGATTGATTTTACAGGGTGCGACAAAGAAAATTGCTGATTTTAATTGGATGCTAATTAGCAAGGAGTGGTCAGAAAGGAGTGGGAAGAGTCTCATTTTAAAGAGAAGGTCCTGAAGTTTTGTTATCTTATAGTTTAGTTGTCGCCATGCGTTGGACGAAGGAACAACGAGCGTTCGCCGCCGAATCTTACTTTTCAAATAATCTGTCGGTGGTCGCCACTCAACGTGCCTTCCGAACTCGGTTCAAAATTCAGCCCGTTGTTCCCATTCCTGGCTGGGAATCGACTGTTTTGTGGGTGAAAACATTCAGGGAAAGTTGGGGTGTGGCAAAAAGAGGCCCAGGAGGTCAACGGATTCCCAGAATCCTAGAAAACGTCGAAAAAGTGAGGAAGTCTTTTTTGCGCTCTCCCAGGCGTTCGGCCCGTAAACACGCTGCTGCTTTGGGTATTTTTGATTGGACACTGAGACGAATTCTTCACGACGAACTCCAGTTTCATCCCTACAAACTTGATGTGGTTCACCAGTTAAGTGATAACGCCTCCTTGAAAGGTGACGTACCGTGGCCAGCCCGCTCCCCCGATTTAACACGCCGTGACTATTTTTATGGGGGTATCGCAAATCGATCGTTTACAACGACAAGCCCCGGACCCTGCAACGCCTGAAGAACAATATCCGACTTGCTATCACCAACATCCCAATCGATATGCTCGAAAGAGTTCGACAAAACTTCAAATCTAGGGTAGATGAGTGCATCATTAACAGGGGCCGCCATGCTTCCCGATGTAGTTTTTAAATCTAACTAATATAAAAATTTAGAATGGGTACCATATCTTATAAAAAGTAGTAAACTGATACATGAAGTACTTTTCCCTTAGTTGACTTTTCAAATCTGCAAGTTTCTCCGCCGCACCCTGTACCAAGCTTATTACATTTCCGATTTACCTAAACATTATTTGTAGCTTGCATTTGTATTTGCGGTGTGTAATACAGTTTTTTTAGTTTGTCCAGACAGAAAAATTACCGTTGCTTACAGAAGTAGCCATTATGTATATAGATATGCACTTTAATGTTGAAAAATTCATGAACGAGTGTCACTAAAACACTATACTCAGCAGAAACCCGGGCAGGGCCGGGTACCCGGCTAGTTTTTTCATAACAGTTTACAATACTACAAAATTATTTTTTCTACTGTATGATATAATTTATATTTTTTCTCAAACTGAGAGTTTATGGAAAACTTATTTCATACGACTAAAATACCAATGCAATGTATTTTTTCTTTGTTTATTGTAGAGTAGCGTAAACATTAGTATAATTAATATTTTTGTGCATAAATGAATTAAAAAACAAGTACATAGCGAAAATAAAAGTTTTTATTAATAGATGACCAATGCCGGAAATCTTCAAAAACCTGTATTATTTTCAAAGTTCGCAAAGTTTCAAAAATGCTTAATCCACAATTTTTTGCTTGCTGAAACTCAACCTTAAAAATTTTGATTAACATTTTACTTTATAATTGCTAATATTTTTGATTTTAGCAACGAAAGAGATTATCCCTTTCAAACACGGCAGAACAAATGTAATAAAAGTTTTAAAGGTATAAATCTTTCTTCTTTTTGCGTCGGGGGAAACGATTCACTAACTGTATTTAAATAAATCCTAAACTCATTGCATCAACAAACTAATGAAAGCAAAATTTGCAAACTGGTTTTAAAGATTAAGCAGTAAATTACCACACCGAAGCCACCGTTTAAGGAAAAAATACATACAATACCCCACTAACTTGGTTATGTCGCTCTGAAATTATCCAGATGACGTTTGCGGATAATTTAAGGCAAATTATTAATCTTTAAACTTATATATTTGATTGGAAGAAGCGTTTTAGATTTAATTTTTTTATAGGTTCACATATAAAGATTTATGATGAAGGCAAATTGATATGGCGCCATTCCACGACAAACCGCCATGTTGTCCCTTACGTGACGCTCATGTCACGAGAATGTACATGTTCAGTAAGAAGTACTGATTTTAAAGGGGAAGGAAAGAAATTTAGTTGGCTAAGAAATGACAAACCGGTGCGGAATTTCGTTGACAAAAACGGTGTTTATTACTTTTAAAATACTACTTTTTAATGAAATATTTGAGCGTCACGTGCGGGGCAAAATGGCGGCGTGTTCGTGGAATGGCTCAGTGATGATCTTTGCTCTAAGTGGCAACTTGAATTATAAAAATATTTTGTTCCCCCTTTCTAGTTGAGCAAAATGGAAACCCTCCGGTCAGCCATCGAGTACATCAAGCAGCTACAGTTTCTGCTCGATCCCCCCTCTGCCACGTTCAGCCAGAGCAGTAGCCAATCAGACGACGGAAGGTGGCCCGGTATGACGTCAGAGGGGTCATCTAACATGAGCGGTCAAGTGTGGGAGGAGGCAATGGCCTGGACGACGCAGCACTCTCCCGGATCGGCCGGATCATCGCCACACGAGAGTCTGAGTCCGGAGACGGATCTCATAGACTTCTCTTCATTTTCCTAAGCTGGTAAGAATTCACGACTAATCTTCAGTTTTGCTGATGCTAAGCACTTTGTGCACCAATCTGCAATCTCCTGCTTGAAAAAATCCAGTCTTGATATAACAAAAAAGGTTTACTTGTCTTTCTGCCCCATGATGCAAAATTCACGGACACGATATCAAAAAACGCCAAATTATGTCTTGGGGACTGTCCAATTCATGATGTCATACTTTTTAAAAATATTTTGGCCCCCTCCACCCTTTTGTCACGAAGTGTCACACTTCACCTTGCCCTTTCCCTTTATGACATGTCAAGCTATATTTCACAACCGTATTGTTATAAAAATGAGTGATGCTAAACTTCATGTTACTCCTTCGCACTTGTTCGTCACAAACTCACCATTTCACGAGCCCTTCTCTCTCCTCAAAGAGTAATATGATTTGCAGATATTTTCCTTCGTGACGCTATGTTTTTTTCCCCCCATTAGTATTAACCTTTTAACTGTCATGCCCGAGATAGTCTCGGGCACAGCTGGTTTTCGAAAATGTCACGCCCGAGTATTACTCGGGGTAATTTTTTTTTTTTTTGAGTGCATTGTATTGTTATACCCGAATATATATCGGGAGACGTTTATTTCGGCTTCATCTCTTTGTCAAACCCGACTGTTTCTCGGGTTTGTGCTTGAAAAAGTGTTAAAAATCAAAATAACTTGACAGTTAAAGTGTTAATTTAGCAGTTTAAATTTAAAATAGTTTTCTCCAATACACTTTACAGTGTATTTCTCCTATATGCTACTGTCAATGCTCGGGTTTGTGAAAATCAGGAAAATACTCACACAATGAAGGTTTTCCAATAGGAGTTCCATTATTTGGAATCTGCGTGTGGTCTACAAAGATATCATCAATTGGGTTGGCGTACTTTCACGCAATGCTGATGACATATCATCCTCGAGATGATAGAGTAACATTTTTGATAATTGTTTAGCACTATTCACCTTCTTTTTATATTATTTTTATCTATCCTCAATACGAGTTTCTACACTGTTAAAAAATTTCCTGAAATTTTACGGTAAAAGCTACTGGCACATATGTTGCCAGTAACTTTTACCGTACTTTTTACTGTAAAATTTTACGGGAGAGAAAACGAGAATTAAAAAGCGTGAGATACAAACGACAAGGATAGAACCCAGGATTCAATTTTTTCACACTACTTTACTATCCACGGTACCAGATAAGACACAGCAGGAGCTCGGAAATAGGGTGTCATCGGCATCTCACAGTAAGTCTCGTGGTGCTCAATTGGCGCTACAATCGCATTTTTTTTGTCGGTACAATTCACTGTAAAAATGTTCTGTACGGTAATCACTACGTTTACAGTAACAATTACCGTAAAAACTTCCTGAAATTTTAACAGTGTAGGTGAAATAGATGGGAAGAATAATGTTACCAACAAAATTTCTTTCTTTTATGAATAAGTAACAAAATGTCGTTGTTAAAACAATATATTATGTTCTGTTTCAATGGTATTTAACATGATTCATTGGAAATCATTTGATTTACATGTCTTTCATCTCTCTAAAAACTAACCTTATTTGTTGAGGTAAACTGCAATTTTCTCTCTTATCTATAAACAATCATTATGGCCACGTCTTGTGATTATTTCTTGAAAGGTGGAATATATTTTGTAACAAAAGAAATTATTAATCTGTTCATTGCTGCATCTCTTGTGGCCAGTTGAATTTCTTCCCAAGAGATGACAGGATATGCTTGCAAATTTTCAAATATTTAGTTTCATATCTTCGATAGGGTAAAAATGTTCGACAAAGATTTAGAAGGAAACTTAGTTATATCAGTCGATGGCACAGCACTCAGTATGTATCAACTACTATAGCAGTCAACAGCAATAGACTTGTTAAAAGAAACGAGATGCAATACTTGCAAAGATATAAGAAAGAGACAAAATGTTTTCAAGTTAAGTTAGCAGTTTGTTTTATACTGCCGTATAAACCATATAAGCATACACGCATCTTTCATACGTTATCAAAATCTTATTCAGAGTTGAAATTGAGATTTATCTATGTATAAGCTATTATATGTATCTATGTATAAGCTTTGATGAATGTTTTATCACTTAAAGATTTACAATGGAGTATAAATTAATTCTTATATCTGAGTTACTTGATGAATGATTATAAACTATTAGTTATATATTAAAGTATAGTAGTTTTATCTTATAAGCTTCTTAATTATGTTGACTACTGCAGCAGTTGAAGCAAGTCCCGTGACTGCCATAGTTAAATTTCCTAAATCTTTGACGATGAAATTTTTCCTATTGATGATATAAATCTAAATCGCTAAAAAAGTTACGGGCATGCTCTGTTCAGCATAGTTATGTTGTGTAGATATTTTGTCCTTGTTTCTATTTAATGAGAACATTTAAATTTATTTAAAAAGCAAAATTAAAAATATTTTTTTAAAAAGTTTATTTTTTTTTCTGCAGAAAGAAATCATCGTGAAGAACAGACATTCCAAAGTGAACCAAATTCTTTTGAAGGACATGTATCAGCTGTGTTAAAAACAATTCGTTCTTAATGCGGTGGTTCAGCAGAGACTTATGAATGCACAAACTACTTCGGGAACGTAGACTTTTGACGAAACTTCCTGAGCACTGTTTTTTAACTTGGACGCTAGAACACCGAAGAATTGCAAAAAGTGTATACATTGAATGACGTCAGTTACTTTACGTTGAGAGAATGGAACTCATGACGGATTGTATGAAAAGAAAACGTCCTGGACTGAATTGTGATTATTTACTACGGAAATGACTACGAGCACTAGAAGAAGCTAGAAAATAAAGTGCTGCACTCACGTTAGAAGCGGACAAGAACCAAAAATTCAATGCAAAACACAGTATCAAAATTGTAACATGAGGAAAGATCAAATTTTATAAAAGTGGCACTCCTGGTTACTTTTAGCGTTTCCGAATTAAGACTTTTAGAGTTGAAAAAGATACTTTATTGCCAAGGACTCATGTTAGTTGAGGTCTTTAAAGACAATCATTAGCCTGTTAATGTGGTTAGTATCTTAGTCATATTCAACGATTGTTGCTCTTATACATGATCAAGAAACACTGTTTGATTATTGAAGAGACGTTATAGTGAACAAATATGGCGGAAACGGAAAATCTATTATTTTTCAGGGATGCCCGTTTGCCGTTTTAAATGTATGTTAGCTTCTGATTTAAGCGTCACATTGATATGAACAAGACATGCACATCTAAATTTTCTTTTTCGTCTTCGTTGACTGGCCGCTTTGCCCAAGGCTAGTTCGTTGCGATATTATGAGTTTTCGAAAATGAAATTCTGCTTTGCATTCACCAACCCTACGGAGATTACACATAAATTTTGGAACCAAAGTGCAACAAAATATATCCAATTTGTATACAAGGTTTTTTTTTCAAAAAGATTTTTGAACAAAAAATTTTATTTTTTGTTCTTTCTCAAAAATAGTTCTGTTTTGAAATTCTTACCCAATACTTATTGAAGCAATTAACTTAGAGTTCATTTTTTAACTGTTTTTTCTTACTGATATTTTTGAAGATATTGAAAATTCTACCGTGGTCCCCCCCCCCCCAAAAAAAAACAGTTTTACGGGAAAGAAGACTAAAAAATAAAACATTTCTAATCCGGTGAGAAACTTTGTTTGTCTAGTTTCAACTTCTCTCTCTTCTCTTTCATTCTTCTTTTCTCAATATATATTTAATATGTAAATTGGCGAAATCTACAGTGCATATTTAGACGTTAACGGAAGGGAACTTATTCATTGCAACCCGTGATATTAATTTGTGTCCCCACTTAGTTCAAGAACTGAACTTCGTAAAGCATTCATAACGATAGAACCAAACCATACGCTATAGTTGCTTCGTTTAAACAGTTGAGAATGCTTATATATATAGAATTATATTCTTACAACGCAATGCCTATAAAATATCAGTAAACTTTTAGCTTCATATGGGAGTTCATTAAAGTTTTTTACACTTTCTTTAGGGAAGCTTCGTGTTTTAGACACGAATGTTTTGCACGCTATTTTACAGGGATATACTGTACAAAGAACGTTTTTGATATGAATCTACCTCGTCTTTAGAATGGCTATTTTTTGTAAGAAATATGTATGCGTACATTTATTTGATCATTAAAATAACTGTATGCATTTTGGGAAGTGCCTTATGATCAAGAAAGAAAAAAGTTCAAAATAGATATATTATGAATAAAATAATATATGAATTTAAATTTGTTTTGTAAAACAGTGATCTATATAACAACTTTCACTTTGATTTAAGTGTATATATGTTGAATGGATGTATTATAGAGCTTATTTGTGATGTTTTTGTTATTAATGAAAAAATAATCACTTTAAATACTTTAAAGTACTACTTTTACCCAGTCTCAATCAGTACTGCTAGTGTATGTCTAGATTAATAAGTTTTCCATAGCACGTATATATTTTTAAAATTCATTTATTAATTAAAACCAAAATTTGATTATTTGAAACGAATTATTAAAATTTACACGATAACAAAGAAAATACTTAGTTAAGAATGCACACTATTTGTATGTACTATTACGACACGTGTTATACACAACAATAACTACCGTAAAATGGGGTGAATCGGAACACTTTTCAGCTTTGATTGTAAAAAAAGCAGTTAAAAGATTTTTTTTTTAATTTGATTTTTTGGGTAAAAACTTCGGTCTTGCTTTACTTTTGATATTCCAAGCGAAGACAAAGCATTTTGAACAATTATTATTAAAATATATAGGAAATTATGGGTGTTCCGAATCACCCCGCTGATAGGGGTCAATCGGAACACATGTTAAAATTTTTATTTTTTTCAATTTAACCTGTAATAGGTCTCACAAACATGAGTAATATTGATGGGGGAGAATAAGAACAGATAATTACTGTCAAATAAATGCATAATTTCAATACCAGTAAACGTGTATAATTTGTCAAAATTCAAAATAATTTTGAACTTATGAAAAATGAAAAGTAATTTTAAGAAATGCTTTTGAATTGAAATACAAAGATTTAACATGAATGGAAGTCACTCATGTCGTCCACAAATATGTACTTGTCCTTAAAACTAGCAATTGTGACTTGGCTTAAGTTTTTTCATAACATCTCCTGGGATGAACTCTGCCTTTTCTTTAGTTTCTTGAAATCTCTGGGTTTCGGGGATTGTCCTGAAAGATTTTTCCGCTTATTCATCACTGTCTGTGTGCTGGATTTTTACTACATAAAGTCTATGTGACTTTCCCCCTCGTATTTTAAGTAAAAAGAAGTCTCCTGGAGAAAAAATCTTTTGAAATCTGCAACTGTTTGTCATTCTAAGATCTAGTTGCTCACGAGAAGGGATAAACAGTAATAAAACCTTGTCCTTGTCTTGATTAGAAGAATTGGGGTTAGAATCTTGATTTTTCAAACAGTTTCCTTCAAATAAGTTTGAATTGGAACAACAGAACTAAGTGTTCCGATTCACCCCGCAAATTTTTTTTCTATGGCATTTTTCAGAATTCTTCATTTTTATGACACAATTTATAAAAAATGTAAATTCTAATGCGGTATTCTGTTGTTCAGATACATGTATAATTGAAACATACCACTCTTAGTTTTTAAATATAAGAAGGTTTGTTTTTGCATATGAAGTTTTGCAGTCCATGAAAATGTGATGTTTTCTAGCATTCCACGTGCAGCCCTCCTTAGAAGCCAATAGCGTTGTCAGATTGACAAAAGTAATTTTTTCCTACTCCCTATGATCTTACATTACTAAAAAAAAATTCATGACGAAAAATACCCAATAGTTTATTTATGAAGAATTTCGTTGTACGGTCGGGAAGTTTTGTTCCCATTGACCCCGCTGTTCCTATACACCCCATTTTACGGTACGAAAAAAATCATTCAAAATCTATCAAAGTTGAAAATGCAAATTTATATAGTTATCCGTCATAACAAGCACAAGGCAATTTAAAGTTGTTTTTAATGTTTCTTGATATTATGATGCAATCTATTTTAAGCACAAATTGCCATATTTTATGATAGAGAAGTGTTTATAAATTATTTATTTTGCAACTGTACGAGATATAAACTGTAAATGTGTAGAATAGAAATATTTTTTTTAGAATATATAATGTTATGTATTTTTTATATTTTTTTATTGAAAGAAATGAATGTCTTATTTTTTTTAAGTGCATATTTTTATTGAAGAAATAAAAAATGTTTATAGAATGAAATTTGTCTGTTTGTTTTTTCATCTACCAATATAGTATGATTCGAAATGGCGGCAGTTATATGGTTCGAAATTAAATTGAAGAATTAAAAATATGAATGTAAAAGAAAATTAAAATTCAGTAAAGTAACGTATTCAACGGTATCAAATTAAATTAAAAAAACCCAGAAAAGTTTAAAACATTTTGCCGATCATTTTTAATAAACGTGTAAATAAAATATTTATCTCTGAAAGAAAATTACTCTTTTCCACTTCAAAGATCTATGCTACGCTAAAATAAGATCGTCTGTATCTTTTGGTAATGGTATTTTTTCACTTTGGGGAAAACACAAGTACAGTGGTGGATAAATTAAACTCAATTTTTTTATTTGATTTTAATTATAATTTAACCCAATTTGACTTTCTTTCATTAAAATGAGGTTGGAAAACTAAAAACTTAATTCTCTATTTAGGATAACCCATTAATTGAATTAAAAAAAAACTGCAAGTTGAATATTTTACCACTACGTCAAAGCTGGACCAAAAAAATATACACTCAAAGATAAAAAATCCAAAAATTTTTTCGAATAAGTTAATTCAAAGACTAAATATTAACTAGTTGCCATTAACTATCGTTTGTTGCTTTATTTTACCAAATTAATGACCAATACTAAAATACACTGCTGATCGAAATTATAAACTCAAAACTTTTTAACCTACAATCACAACTTAAACTAGTTTAATGTTATTTTGTTAAAGTAACGATAAATATAACGGACAAAATAGTCCTAAAATCGGTAAAAACTCATAACTTTAATAAAACAATTAATATAGTTAAAGAATGGCAATTTTAAAATCTTATCATTACGAGAAACCTGGGCAGAAAGTCTAAAATCAAAAGATAGAAATTCCTGGATTGTAATTAGGGATTTTTTAATTTTTAATTTATAAAAGTTTTTGTTTGAATGATTTCATTTTTTCGCCATAACATGAATCAATGTTTTCATTTGTGATCGGTACTTGTTTTATTTTTCAAAATTAACCCATTTATGCCCTGTAGCCTAAAAACGAGACGCTTGTTAGTTACTGCATACAAAAACCTGTAATGGATATATCCTTTTACTAAAGCTGTTTTTCACAAGTTAAATAGTCCTTCTTCTTGAGAAAACCAGTTAGAGCCACTATTTGGACATCAGAGTTTATTTATTGGCAGCTATTTTCAGACAAATCAGTCAAGCAACGATCCAGCATGGGTAGCCACAGAAAGTGTGTTTTTTATAAAATTAAACTATTTTAAAATGATTTGCTTAAAATGGATCAGAGATGCCTTCTGTAATGTTACTTTGCAAAAGTAAAGTCAAGTAAGGTCGTATTTTGCCTACATATCTGCAAAATATCCCATAAACAGGACGTTAAATGACTTAATAAATAAGGCACCGGCGAACTATTTTAAGCCTAAAATGTATGTAAATCATCCCAAGTAAGAGTTTTAAGCAGATAAAAATTGAAAAAAATTGTTTAAAAAAAATTGGGCATAAATGGGTTAATGAAAACAATGAAAATATGAATTATAAATGAAAATTCTCATGTATGAAATTATAAAGTTCTGCCTTGATCATCATAAATACGTTTTAGTACTATAAAATAGAACAAACACCTAATCTCGTCATTATATATTGTTATTTTCTTTCTCTTTAAACTGTGTTAAATGATAAAATATGACATAATACATAATGTGTAGTTATTTAATATTTTCTATGCAACTGTTATTCCCCACCCCATTTTTGGGGGAAAGGGTTCAATTTTTTTTTATTATCCGATTTTATGTTTAGAATAATTTGAGATTTTTAACTCGATGTTTCGATTTTGTTGAGTCGTCAAATACTGTTCTTCTTACATTGATATTCAAAAAAATTTGAGATGACTAGAGTTTGAACTTTTGCAGAACATGTGGTCTGAATTATAGCCAGATTATATATGTAAAAAAAAAAATTTACCAAATTACTAGCAAAATACTGCGCTCATTTTCCCCCGCTTCTTGGGAACATTTAGCTCATGATGAAATTTGGCTCCGAGTGATTTTGGGTATTTATAAAGAAGGGTATTTATAAAAACGCAACAGCGTTAAAACATGCATTTAAAAACAAGACAGAATTTTTTCTAGAACATTCAAAAAAATAAATAAATAAATAAATTTATTAAATAGTTTAATTATTTAATAAATTTATTAATTAGTTAAGAAAAATAAATAAGTAAATGAAAATAAATAAATAAATGGAGTAAATAAATCAGTTATAAAACAAATAAGTAAGTAAATAAAAATAAATAAATAAATAAGTTACAAAAACAAATAAGTAAGTAAATAAAAAATAAATAAATAAGTTACAAAAACATATAAGTAAGTAAATAAAAATAAATAAATAAATGGATGAAATAAAATTAAGGGAAAGGGCTTGGGCGGCAGTTGCATTGGTAATAACAATTTTCTAAACGTAATAAGTCATATTTTACCGTTTTGACAAAATTTGAGAAGAAAGAAAATCAAAATATTAAATGATGAGGTTAATTGTTTGTTTTGTTTTCCAGTTGCACATTTATGAAGAACAAGTAGGAAATTTAAGATTTCATACATGAGAATTTTCATTTGTAATACATATTTTTATTTTCTTTCATTAATTTTGAAAAAAAAAAAAAGCAATTGACGATGACTAGTGGCAGCATTGATTCATGTGACAGCTAAAAATGAACTCTTTCGAACATACATTTACTGTAATCCTGGATTTTTTCCCTTTTGACTACGAATGCACCGATTAATCGGCAATAATCGGCATAACTTAGCTGATTAATCGGTGGAAAAAATGTTTTAAATAATTTTTAACCTTAAACGATAAACTGAAAAATAAATTTGAACAAAATGTAAGATAAATAAATTTGCAAGTGAATAAATGTAATTTTCTGAAAACGATACGTATAATATGTAGTCGTCACAGTCTCTTCCCAGTGCTTTTTTTTTTTCATTTTTTAATTTTCATGTTTAGTCTACAGAGTAATTTTATCAACAATATTACGGAAATTGACTTAGTGAAATGTGATGAAACTTTGAAATATTGGGGAAATTAGGAAAATAGAGAAAAATAAATTGTCTTTCAGAAGTAAATTAGAAACTATTTCTAAAATCAAAATTGTGCAATGAAAAAAAAAGAGAGACGAAGAAAGTAATAGTAGTACAAAATATATAATCATGATCTTTAATAGGCTTTGGCGATTAATCGGCAGATTATCAACAGCGGATTAAAATTTAAACGGCCAATTTGCTTATCGGTGCATCCTTACTTTTGACTTTTTTCCTTTGAACATGTTTCACGTAATGATACGATAATAAAGTTGACGATTTTTAAAATTACATTATTTGTTTTATCGGATTTAGGAGTTATACTGAATTTAGCACTATTTTAGGGTCATTCCATAGAAATGTCAACCTCAGCCGAAAAAAAAAAAATACCGAAGTGAAAAAAGTATCAATAAATAAATAAAAATCATACAACATAAGAAGTTAAAAAAAAGTGAAAAAGTATTGTAATTATCACTGAGATTGGCCATAATAAATAGTTTGTAGCGTGTTTACTGCTTGTTTTTCGATGGTTACGTTAGTTATGTTACGTTAGTCACACTCCATCTTGAGTAAAAGTGACACTTAAGACTAAAAAAAAAATTAAGAGTCATTAAATGTGTTTTATGTTTTTAAAAGCCAACTTTACACATTTTTCAAATACATCATTCAATTTTTAACACTTGCTTAACTTTGAGAAATTTTTGGCCTCACAACATGAGCATTACTTTTCAGGATTGCAAAAATGTTACGTTAGTCACGCTGCTATTTTGGTTGAAAAAATATCTACTGTCAGTAATTTTGTTTTAAATTCTTAGCAGAAATGATACATAGATACCATGTACATTGTAAATCCACCAGCATAACTAAAAAATATTTTTTATCCTTTGGGTTACAAGTAAAAACAGTTACAAAATCAGCTCTGAATGTTACGTTTGTCACTATGAAATGACCCTTTATTCGTTATTCATTCTTACTTTTACAAAATAATAATGAACATGGTTAAATTGTGATTAAAATAAAGCTCAAATTTTTTAGTTTATAATTTTGTTCAACAGTGTATAAAAGTGTTTGTCATTAATTTTGTAAAATAAGGCTAAACTAATGATATCTTATGGTAATCTTAGTTTATATTTAGGCTTTGAGTTTACTGATTTGAGCAAAATTTACCTTTATCCGGGATTTTTTACCTTTGATCTAATACTTTTGTCCATGTTCCAGCATGGAAAAAATTGAAGTTGCAATTTTCTTAATTGCGTTAATTTTTGAATTTAACTAATGTGTTTTACAGAATTTGAGACAATTTTTTTTAGCTATCCATCTTCATTTTAATGAAAAAAGAAAGGTAAAACTGAGTTTAGTTACGATTAAAACTAAATCAAAAAATTTTCAGCATATTACTTTGTCTACCACTGTATTGTTTCCCTGTATTGTTTGCTTTTGCATCATTTTAAACACATAAAATATTACGGGCATGAAAATTTGAAACTATGAATTCTCTTCGAGGTAACTTGAATTCTCAATGCAGGAAGTTTCGTTTGTTTAAAATTCTGCTTCAGTTTCAATTCGAACGAAATATATAAATGTTTAGCTCCATAAAACAAGTAGAGAATAGTAATGAAGACAGCGGTGTTATCCAGACATAAATTGGCCCTCGTTTTGCATTTTCCGTCGTCATATGATCAGACATGCAGAAGAATGTGGGGGTTAAAAGTTAACCCATTAATGCCCGACATTTTTTTTCCAAAGATATTTTGTATACTGGTTACAAACAGTGTTTAATGGACAGGAAAAATAATAAAAAAAATATTATGTTAAAAAATATTTTTTTATTAAGGAAAGAAAAACCGTCTCTTAAAAATTACGATAGACCCCAGAGGGTACATACTTTTTTTACCGAAATTTTTTTCTGCCTACGATATAATATTTAAAGACATTTTATAAGAAGAAATAAAATCAGCAATTAACATAAACTGGGAAGCTGGGAATAACTTTGAAAACTTAACTTTTTTTCTTGAGATTGCGAACGATGTCATTTTTGATAAAGATCATATTAAAACTGCTACAGAACACACTTTACAATGTTTATGTGCTACAATTTGTTAATAGCGAATTGAAACAATACCAAGGTACTAATTGAACACTATTATTTGGTTGGAACGTTCATTTTGAGGAAATTCAGACCCTTTTTTGGTCCGTCCCTAAAAAGGGACACTAGGCATTAATGGGGGGTGGCCAACCTTTTTAGGGAGAGTGCCACTGTCTGGAGAGAAAAGGGTCAGCGTGCCACATAGTGTTTTTCCAACAAACTGAAAATTTTTAAAAAGTTAAAAATAGATTTTATGTTGACTGACTATGTAATTCTAACTTAAAACATTTTTTCTCGTAAATCAGAATAATTGACATTGAAATGCTAATAAAGCTAAAACAAGTCCGTACTTAAGAGTTATCGTTAATAAACACTTTTATAGTTTCTGTCAGTTGGGTTATGCTTAAAATAGAAAGAAATAACATCAAACATTCTATTCTAAAAATTAAGCAGTCTGTATTTGATGTGGTTTATGAGTCTGTATCATTTTTACCAAATATTTAGTTTTAGTATTAGCTCTTGAGAATCCTAAAAAGTTTAAGTGTTTGTGTTTTAAGTGCTAGCAATTAATATTCAACGGCATTTAGATTTTCATGCATTCATAACAAAACATATTTGTTTAGAAACGTATTTTGAACCAAATCTACAACAGCACCAGACGGCTAAAGTATGTTAATGCGAATAAAATTTTGTTGGTACAAATTTCCGAATTTCTGTATAACGTGGATGACTTTCTGTTGAAGTAAGCTCTTATATTTGATTACCAATGCAAAAGGTCAGTAATTCCGATTTGGATTTCAAGAGGGTAACAAGTAGTGTCTTTCAGAGAAATAGACAAATAAATTGAAAAGATCAGCATTTTTTTAACATCCTGATAATCATCAAACCTAACACTGAATGAATACTTAAACTAGGTGTAAAATGTTCTCCATATATAATTGGAAAATTATTAAATTTGGCTTGATACTTTCAGTATTAAATTTAATGTTTTATTCTTTTTTTCTCCAAAGTAGAGAGAAAGAAACTGAAGTTTCATCATAAAATAATGTAGATGACCTATACTGGTTTAGGAAACTTTTCTCTGTACAGTCTTAAATTTAAATTACTTAAACGCCGGATAATAAGAGATGAAAAAGCTAAATTCAACTGTTATTTTTCATTCACAAGTAGCAAGTCCCCATTGCTTTCCTTCCAGATATTTTAAAAAACATACTCTCTAAAATTCTAAAATCTTATGACTATTTTTCCGTTGAATAGCTATCGCACATTTCAATGAATGAGTAACTTGCCATACTCTCCTTTTTCTCCCGGGAAAAATTCACCAAACATTTAGAGCTCTAATTAGTAGTTTGTTAGTACAGTGCACTTTTACAGGGTCACCAACAGATAAAAAGTCTCATTACTTGGCAAGGAGTTTGTTATAGATACTTCAATGACACTTTTAAAGTTTTTTCCCCAAATTATTTTCAAGTAATGTAACAAAAACAATTTAATTGTCTTCATTTACTGTGCAACCATACCGAATTTTGTCCAATCTGGTTTCTTAATTTTAGTTGCAGAGATAACTTTTTTTTAAAAAATTCATCACCCGTAGCTGAAACTATTGCAGATCAAGAATCCATTCTGAAGCATCGAAAGTTTCATTCGTGTTAAGCACAAATATGCTTTACAAAGCATTGTCTCTAGTGTCAAAGCTTTTCTTGGATGTCCGAAGCAATATATTTTACGATATTGTAGTTCAGAAATTTGTAAGCCAGCCTCCTGACACTTAATCGTCATAATATGATTATATTTATTAGTGTAAGGGTTTTAGTTTTCATCAATATTTTTAAGATCGACATTTTTTCCTCAATTTTAGAATTTTTACAAAAAGTCTTCACGTACCACTGTTACTGCTCTGCCGTGCCACATTGTGGCACGCGTGTCGCGGGTTGGCCACCCCTGGGTTAAGATAACAAGATACATTCAATAAAAGTATATGATCGACGATCACATACTTTTTTACGATTTGTGAACGATCATTGATTGCTTACAAACTTTAATTAACGTTGTTAAGGAGTCCAGGACACAAAACTCGTCGAATGATTTCTTTTTTTCTCTTTTCATCTTTAAAAAAAAATTCTGTGTGTTTTTTCTGCTTAAAATGATGTTCGATTTTTTTTCTGTCCTATTGAGAACAAAAGATATAATTATTTTCTGTTGCGTGTAGCTGTCATGACCTTGAAAACTTAAAGCGCGTTTTTTTGCATGATACAATTTTTCCTGATTTTTTGCATTCAAACTTTTATACTTCAAGAACTGAGACAAAGTTATGAAATTTGCAGCCTATCTTTATCAAAAATTTTACTTGAAGTTTTATTCGGAAAATTTGAAAAAAATGTTTTCTTCAAAAAAAATTTTTTTTTTTAAAAAAGTAAGTATCTTAGAATTTCCCGAATTTTTTTTCGATAATTTTCCATTTCTCAGTGAATCAATATTTTTAAACTGCCGAATAAAAAGAAAAGCTTATATATTTGTGTTCAGGTTATTGGAAAAAAGAATTTGAAAATTGACCTTGAGCATTTCGATTTTTTGCGATTTAAGCAACCCTATTTTTTTTCCTTCTTTTTGAATTAAATTTCAGCTTGAAAGTTTTTATTTTTGAAAATCTATGAGATGATTTTTTTTAAATAGATGGTGACTCAGTGCAAACAATTTCAAAACTCTGAACTGTTTATAATTAAAGATATTGCGCTTGATCAGGGAATAAGTTGTGTAGTTAATTGCTCTCTAATAATTAAATTATTTAGAAACTAATTTTGTATTCACTTTTCTTGTCCCTCCCTTAAGCGGACACCCCTTTAACCCTACACTGCATGGTGTTGCCAATTGGCTACATGGACAATTTGTCCTCCTTATGAATAGCAGAATGTAGTCATAAGGCAACTCAATGCATAAAAAGCAAGTATTGGGTATATTTAAAGCAATTATCCCCATTTATCCTCCATACATGGCAGCACTGGTCTGTTACATGCTCTGAAATGAATCCATATGGATAGCTTCTAAACTCACTTAAACTACCAAGTTTTGAAATTATTTTTCACAATGAAATATTTTTCTTTGTCTTTTAAAGAAATAACACGAATAAAATAAACATTTATCTTTCGTTTAAGATGCGTTTTACATCAAAATAATTAGTTGGAAAAAATCTAGGACATAATACATGTCTGTAGCCATTTGGCAACATTATGCAGTAAGCATCCGGAGAACACTTCGATTCATCTCTGTAGTTCATGAAGTATGTGCTTCGTTTATGTTTCGCGCTAGCTTCTTTCTCTTTTTGGAAGGTATAGAATAATCATACAGACCCAAAAGTGGTACTTAAGGCTGTTCTACCGTTTATTAGACCTCGCAATTATCAATACTTAGTTGATGTTCAACAGAGTGAACAAACAAAAAATCAGTAGGGAAAAGCCTTCAAAACGTGTTCATTTTATATTTCAGTTAGCACAAACGTTGTGCTTACACAGACAAGTAAAGTCATTAATAATTTTAAAATATAGTTTTGAAAAAAAAACTAAAAAATACGCTTTTACATTGGAATGCGCTGTGATCATCACGGGTTTCCCTCTGATTTTCAAAACTACTGAATATCCGTACTTAAGTTTACATGTACTTATAATACATCAATATGCAATACAGTTTAGCCTTTAGTATTAAAAATAATATTAAATATATTACTTTTATATTTGCAAAGAACGTAAATTTTATCTTTTATTCAGAGTTACATATATACATGCATACAAACAAACCCACATGTGAAATTAATGAAAGCGTATTAAAAAGAGGGAGACCATTAGCTACAGAGGAACTAGAGTTACAAACCAAAAAAAAAAAAAAAAAGAAAGCTTGCGCGAGAGGGCCTCCAAAAGATATCAGATTTGACAAAATTGATCACCGGAAAGAACAACAAGCGGAAAGAATACAAATAAACAATGATGTAAAATGTCAAAATGTAAAGGATTTCAAGAGTACAGTGCAACAAATGTTCAAATCCTCTATTTTTTTACAAAGAAAAACTAATTTCAAGACTATCATTTAAAATCATTTTTATCTGTTGAATGCATGGTGTAGCCATTTGGCAACAAAACTATTTTTAAATAGAAAGTGGTGAAAATTTAGAGTTAAATTTTTTTTAAATATTTTTCCATGTTTTCTTATTACATTGACAAACACATATATTTTTTTCTTCGAAAAATAAAAAATCATGCAGTGTAGGGTTAAACCGGACAATATTTACGTCCCCTTAGGTGTCCGTATTGGAGAGGTTTTACTGTAATTCTTTTTTCGAAAATGTCTCCCGGACCCCTTTAAAGTGAGACCGGTGCTGGCATCTATGGAGAAGCAAACACGGTAAAACTACAGCCGCAGAAATGTTTATCCATTTTTAAAAATAAAAGTACTCCCATTCAGCGTTATGCTTAAACTATTTATTAATGCCGACTTCGAAAACATCAATAAGACATTCATTCAAGTTTTAAGCTTATTATCTCACACATTTTCGACAAGGGCGCGAAACTTGTATGTAGTTTTCTTTCTGTGAGTATTAACCGTGTGAAATGCACAACTGTTAGACTGATTAGAGCCATGTAAGGACAAGTTATATCTTTTCCGTGTTGGTATATTTTTATTCCAACCGGCATTAATGGGTTGACCCATTAATGCTTAGCGTCCCTTTTTAGGGACGGTCCAAAAAAGGGTCTGAATTTCCCCAAAATGAACTTTTCAACCAAATAATAGTGTCCAATTAGTACCTTGGTATTGTTCCAATTCGTTATTAACAGATTGCAGCACATCACCATTGTAAAGTGGGTTCTGTAGCAGTTTTAATATGACCTTTATCCAGGGCCGTCGGCAAGGGGGGGTGTGGGGGGGTGCTACACCCCCCCACTTTTCTGAAGAAAGGGGCCGCCGATTTTATTTTATTATTAAAATGAAATTTTAGAAAAATATTTCAGGACTTCAAATGAAATTTAAAAGAGAAGCGGAATAATTTAAACATCATTAAGAATGTCAGTAAACCTGAATTTTTAAAAATGTCCTGTATTTTCCGCGGCCCCAATTATTACTTATCAAAAATAAATAATTGGGGCCGCGAAAAATAGTTAAGATTCCTTCACCGCAATATTCGTTGCGAAAAATACGAAATTTTCTCGTTCATGGGGTCATGAAAACGGGAAACTATAGGTCGCCCTGCCCAGTTTGGAAAAAAAAAGTACTGTATTAATATGTGCGAGAGCTTTAAAAGGTACGCGAACCTCTGTAACTAAAATTAGTTAAATTAATAAAACATAAATCAAATTATCTATACATAATTCAATAAGATCGATGCAATATTAAAAAAAAGAATATATGCAGAGGGCCGCCAAATTTTATATTTTAAATAAATTAAAATAAATGATCGATGCAATAATTAAAAGAGAAAAAAAGATAATATGAAGGGGCCGTCAAATTTTATATTTTAAATAAATTTAAATTAAAGAAAATTACACAAAATACCATTGTCGAAAGATAGTGCAATGTTTAAACTAAAGATAATTAAAAAGAAAATTTATCACTTTTGACTTTGTGTTGGGACCGAACGAATTTTTTTATGTATAGTAAATTTGAAGAAATAATAATAATAATAATAATAAAAGTTTATTATACTGAAATTAAAAAAAAGAGGGGGGGGAATTAAATGCAGTTGTCCTCTCTGCGGCATATTGAAGAGTCTCTTTCAACCTCATCAGACCATCAAAATGAAAATCGCATATTTCGGTGAATATTGTGCACACGGCCACACGGTATAAGTTACTGTGATACTCCAGATTTTTTTTTTTTCTAAATCACATCAAACGCAGTCAAACGACGCAAAACTACTCATTGACAGTTTTTTTCGGTGGAAAAAGGAAATAAACAAATGCACGGGACTAAAATGTAATTGTACAGGCTGTTTTGCAGAAAAAAGGCACCGTTTTGTGTCGAAAATCAGCGGGAATTTCTTATAGCCCGCGGAAAATTGAATTACTTCAAACGATATATTTTACAGCTATACTTTATACAGCTATATTTTGTAATTTATAAAGGTACAGCAGTTTTCTGAATTAAAGGAATTAAAAGAATTTACAGCTCTCTTTACTTGTACTTTTATTATGTTTTTTTTTTATTTGTAAAAATTAACATTTATCTGACAGGTTTTTTTTTTTTTTTTCCTTTTTTACGTCATTTAAATTTAAGTTTTGATTTTGAAATATTCTATTAACAATATTATTTTTTGTTAAGCTGTCATATGAAACTAAAAATAAACAGATAGAAGCAGAAGTTTTTATTTTGCCTATTAATAACTCCGAAGCTTGTTTAGTAACCATATTCTTCGATTCTAGAAGTACCTCTAGAAAAATTGGTGTTATGACAATTAAGAAAAGAGGATAATTTTATATGCTTTAATAACTGTCTGAAACGTTTTTCAATCATTTGTTTCGAATGAGTTGCATACTTTTAAACGATTCTAAAATAAGAAGAAAAACTCAATTTTTGTTGTATATTTTCCCTCTCATTTTTAATCAATTTAAGAGACATAGCACGAAAAGAATTATTTTCTATTGATCACCAGTTTAATTCGGTTATTCGCTTCAAGCTTACAATGATTCATTTAATGAAATTTTATCACTTGCAATCGTAAAACTACAAAGATAGTATTTGAAAAGCTCGCATACCGGACGAACTTTTTCTCTCCCGACTTCTCATTTCTGCTAAAATACAGCTGCTAGTCCAGTCATATTAGACATCAAATTTGCAAATCGCGATGTAATTCTGATTTTTTAATACGTAGTTTGGGTCACCTAGGGTAGTGTAAATCTAAGTTTGCAGTTTTCAAAACTCTGTGCTCGCGGCGTAACTCACGAAAAACTAAAATTTACCGATTTTTTTCAGTTTTTCCTTCATAAAGACTAAACTATAAAACTTTTGATTAAACGTGTGACTAATCATTTTAAAGAACACTGGATTTGGAACAATTTAAGCTGAAGTGGATCTCTGTAGGACCAACGGTTTAGGAGATATTGCATTCCGAAAATTGGCCATTTTTTGTGAAAAGTGAAAAATTTACGCTCTGATCATATTTCGGACTTAATATCGATATAAATTACTACTCTACAAGAAACAAAACGGACAGGAAGTTACTGCGAATTTTAACGGCTTTCATTTAAGCCTCCAAAAAAGTCTGTAGAATCAATATTTCCTTTAAAATCCTTTAAAAAAAACGTAAATTTTGATTATTTTGAGAAATCAAAGAAATTGTTTCTGACAAGAAGAAAGGAGGACTGGACGATTAAAAAAAATGCTTAGAATGGTATAAAAAAGGGTAACACTATATTACAACGTTATTTTCATAATTAAGAAAAATCTTTCAGGTCAACTTCGACATACGTACAGCATGTCTTAATGTACTGTATACGACTTAAAACTGAGAAAAAGTTTCGACTCTTTTTAGTTTTTTCTTTATAACTCCTAAAGAATGTAACTTTTGATGATACATGTGAATACCCAATTTAAAAAACGATAAATTTGAAACATTTTACGCTCAAGTGGAGCTCTGTAAGATCAACGATTTAGGAGATATTGCATTTCGATCTTTTTACGCTTTGACCACATTTCGGAAAAAATACCGACATTAATTTTTACTCCTCAAGAAACAAAATAAACATGAAGTTACAGTAAATTTTATAGGCTTTTCAGTTAAGCTCAAAAAGAAGTCTGTAGGTTAACTTTTTACTTTGCAGTAGCGAAAGAAACAAATATCTGTTCTAGTGAAAAAATGCAAAATTTTTTTGATTATACATGTGAATAATCATTTTAAATAACACTAAATTTGGAACATTTTAAGCACAAGTGAAGCTCTGTAAGACTAATAGTTAAGGAGTTATAAAGGAAACAATGAAAAAATTCGGAAAATTTCGCAGTTTTTCGCGAGTTACGCGGCAAGCACAAGTTTTAGAAAACTGCAAACTTAGATTTACACTACCCTAAGGGACCCAAATAACATTCAAAAATCAAAACTACACTGCGATTTTGCGAATTTAGCCCTTTTCTTCGCACATTATGACTGAACTATGCGACTTATATGCAAGGGCATTTTT
The DNA here is from genome assembly GCA_038373865.1 of Uloborus plumipes. Classification (NCBI taxonomy): domain Eukaryota; kingdom Metazoa; phylum Arthropoda; class Arachnida; order Araneae; family Uloboridae; genus Uloborus; species Uloborus plumipes. The sequence goes on from JAXGGA010013569.1 coordinate 32,860, forward strand.
GATCCATAAAATTTTAACAAAATATTTACGATTTGCAAAATAGCTTCAAACTATGAAAGGTGATTTCTTTTATTGTCAGTTCTTAAAAATAAAAAATAAATAAAAGGGAAACGGTGCATTTTTTCTCTTCAGAAAAAAATAATTTTTATAGCAATAATATCCAGAAATTTTACAAAACTACTATTCAAAATTTTCTTGCATTAATTTTGAAGAATCATTCTCTCACCTTTTCCACTGCTATAATGCATTTCTGTATATGGCTTGGGTTGGAATGATGAATAATTCAAGGAAGAACCCCCCCCCCCCATATGATGAGACCAGGGCCGCCAAATTCTCAACACCCCCCCCCCAGATATTTCAGCTAGCGACGGCCCTGCCTTTATCTAAAAGTACATCGTTCACAATCTCAAGAAAAAAACTTAGTTTTCAAAGTTATTCCCAGCTTCCTAGTTTATGTTAATTGTTGATTTTATTTCTTCTTATAAAATATGTTTTTAAATATTATATCGTAGGCAGAAAAAAATTTTAGTAAAAAAAGTATGTACTCTCTGGAGTCTATCATAACTTTTAAGGGACGATTTTTCTTAATAAAAGCACTATTTTTTACATAATATTTTTAAAATTATTTTTCCTGTCCGTTAAACACTGTTTGTAACCAGTATACAAAATATCTTTGGAAAAAAAATGGCATTAATGGGTTAAGGGTCTACATGCGTACTTCGAGGTTTTTTTTGTAGATGTTAAGATGTTGATGTAGATGTTGTTAGATGTTATGTGTAGAGGTTGTAATTGATTAATTTTTAATATTTTAAAATCTTCTGCATTAAAATTTTCTCACTTCCCAGTTAATAATTAAAATAAATACTTAACAAATCTTTAAAAATGTTAATGATGTCTGGAAACTTGTACACGCATTTTGCACACAGAGTTATAGAAGTTTATGCATTTTTTTGTCCGTTAGTGAGTTGGTGAGTTCGGTAACTTGGCTACTATGTAAATTTTTACATATTTTGTATTTGCATGGTGTTTTTTACAACAGAGAAACTGTAAAGAGAAAATGCATAAAAGAAACAAAATAATCTGATAGTTACATCTGAAAATTGTTTCAACGTTTTGAAACTGCAACATAATGTGTGTTCTGTGTTGTATTGACCATCATTAAATAGTAGATAAAAATATGTTTCACTTCTAAGAGACAAGACACTAGTAAAGTGAGGGTCTCAGTATTTTTGAAAGAATGAAATTGCAACAGAAGATAATGGTAATCAATTTTAAATAAAAAACTAGTTTAACTTTCTGAAACTGGTGTTTGAATTGCTTTTTGTCTAGTTTGAGTGGAATGGGATTCGAATGTTTTTATTATGTTGTTATAATTTCTAAATTTGTGGTATCTTAAAAATAGTGGTTCAATTATTTTGCTAATTTTCTTATTTGAACAAAAGTATCGATTTCTCTATTATTATTATTACTGTAGTTATGCAAAAAATATTTCACACATTTCTTTTTACGGCAGGAAATAAACTATGACATTTGTTTTTTCGTTTTTGTGACATTAAGTGAATGAATTGAGTAGCATGTTTTTTTTTTACTTTCTCTTTAACCCCCCCCCCTTCCCTTTCGAAAAAAATTCATTAAACTGAAAGAACCGTACAAGGAAAGAGCAGGGTGCAAAAGTGCTGGCGCCATCTATCGCATTCTATATATCTTTTACGCTTAATTCAACTTAAGGGAAAATATTAAAACAAATTTTTAAAAAAATCTTATGGACCCCACACTACTTCCTTTTCGTGTAAATTTCTTAGTAGTTGCCTTAAGTGTTAAAAAAAGTGCTTGGAGTGAGCAAGGTAACAATTCAAATATTTATTCCCCTAATCTGCCACGAAACAATGCAAAAAAATATTTTACAATGGTTAATTTTC
>JAXGGA010013570.1:0-34772 GCA_038373865.1 Uloborus plumipes
CCTTTTATTTTCTTGCATTTAGACCCAATTTAGACTTAAAATCCAATATTAGTTTTTTTCTGCAAAAAAAATTTTTTTTCAGAAAACTCCAACTTCAAATTGGCACTTTTCTAAATATTGGCTCATACATCCATTTTTTATATAGAGAGATTTACTCGGATAAAAAGTCGAGTGTTATTGCAATGTGCGTCGAAGATTTTCAATTCGTTACATGGTTATTTCAGGATGCAGATTAGATGAATTTACGTACTGATAGAAAATGCGGAAGTATTGTTGGAAATAATACTGAATAAAGAAGAAGTTGTGTGCTACATACACATTTTAAGCAAAATTTATGGAACTTAGTCAGCACTACTCAGTACTGTCATTTGAAAAAACAGCAAACCACTACAGGATAATTTTAAAATTGCAATAAAAATGAGAAAAAAATTATAAATTCTACAACTTTCATCTCTCTCTCTCTCTCTCTTTTAATGTGAAAAAAATGCATTGTCATTTAAATAGTGAAACATTACGATGAAGTACAAGCAACCTTCTTTCAGTATTTATGATGCTCATCCTGGTATTTTTTTTTACGTAGTTCAAATCAGAAGTAGGGAACCTTTCCACCACCAGAGACAGCAGTTCGAATATACAGTAGAGAAAAAGGTCGCATATGTTGAAAAGCCAACAAAATCAACTTTAGTACAATTATAATAGTTTTAGTATAATTTTATCAGTTTATTACACAGTGCAGAAGTAAAAGTGAATAGTAATAGTGACAAAGCATTCAAATGTTTTCCAGTTGTTCCACAAACTACAGTAAAGAAATATTTCTGCATTTACGCAAGGGTTATAATTTTTTACAAGATGAATTTTTAATTATTCTTTATAATCAACAAAAATTTAAATTCTACTTAAAATAAAACTAAGGAAGTAGAAGTATGTTTTAATATTTCATTTAAGCATTTAAAAGAAGCATGACATCATTTTATTTGTTTTTTTTTTATCAAAAAAAAAAACACACACACACACACACACGCACATATATAGAAATATTGTTTTATAAAAAAATAACACAATATTTCTACATGAAAGGTTTTTTTTTTTTGTTTTGAATATTATTAAAAGAACGCAGAACTAAAATATGACCATAAGGTTAAAAAAAATCAACTAAAAATAAATAGGGCGGTTCTGCCTTATACGCCCGTCAGGTTAAATGCCTCAGATATTAGTTTTCATAATTCTACCCACACAGTGCACTGTTAATCATTTTTAACAGAAATAGGGTACTGAACAGAAATTCGTTACTATATTCGTTCTACCTTCTCTACCATAAATAAAATTTTAATATTGCGTCAAAGTGGATCGAATTTGCCCTTTACTATGTAAGAAAAGATTTGTTATTAAATGTTTTCTATATGTACGTAGGGATACATTTACCTAAAAAATAACAAAGCCTGAACAATAACTTCTCCTTTATCTCAAAGTATCAAGTATTGCGATGTTATTTAATTTTGATGCAATGCGCGTCAGCTTCAAGGCGTGTGATAATAGTCTCATACAGTGTAATCGAGACAAAAATAATATTTACTTGCTACAATATACCATTGGCTAATTTTAATGAAGTTATACTTTTTCCTTTTTTTAATACAATAAGGATCAATTTCAGGGCAATAGCGGACCCTAAAGATATTGTTTGCCATTAAAATACTTTGACCCGTTCGAAAAAGTTATTACGATGTTCAATTATTTCTGAAAGTTAAAATTAAAAATTTTAAAAGAAAGATAATCCTCCTACACAATAAATAAATTACTTTCATGAAAAGTTTAACTATAAATAAAAAAGTATGTGTGTTTACTTCGCTATTACTATTCCAAAAATAATGTTTTTGATTTGTGGCCCATTAAGAAAATTCTCCCCCCCACCTCCTACCCCACACCATGGCTCGCAATATATTTCTTAAAGTTTAGCAATAGATTAAAATGGTTAGTTCTTACTCCATAAATTATAACAAAGATACCAAAGATATATTACAGAAAAATATAGTGTTTCAAAATCCCCGAAGAATTCAAGTATACACCTTTTGCATCATTTATTTAAATAAAATTTGGAACCTCTTTAAAATATTAATACCGTATAAAAGTGATTCATATGTATTTGTTTTAAATAAATATTTAACAAGACTTGTGGAGAAAAGATGAATACTTCTATTTTAGTGTCTTATGATACTGTTTAAAAAACACAAATAAATAATAGACTTGCTTCTATTTAGTCTTATAAAAGTTTCATTCATTTAACAATAAAAAAAATACATAGGTTTTATAATATTCACTAAAACTTTCTTTTGTGTATATGTGTTAAAAGCATAAAAGTATCGTGGTTTACATATCTTGCTTTGTTAAAAGTAAGCTGTCACTAATTAGTTTTAATCGACTGGGTATTAACCATGTATTAATATACCGGTAACCACGTGGTATTACGTATTAATATACCTGGTAATTACTGGGTATTAGCATAGGTATTAATCTGCGCGTGCTGCCATAACCACGAAACCAATAAAGATGAAAAACGATTATAATAATTGTTCAAAATACAGGGTGTGGCAGAAATGACTCTCACATTTCAATTTTAAAGAAATAAGCAAGAGAAAAAACAGCAATTGAGAAATGTATTAATACTCTTAAACGATATTCCGTACTCTGAGTCTGAATCGCTTCCAAAAGAAGTTATTGCCCCAAGTTGCTTTTAGGGTAAAGTTGACCCAATCTTTGACCAAAGGGTCCTGGATATGATGCCAGCCGCTCCTAAAACTACAGTGTTCACTAATGGGGCATGCGGTGCGTTAAATCTACTCGTGGTCGCTAAGTCATCCAAGTTACAGTACCTAATCAATACCAAGGGGGGTACTGGACCAAGACTGGCTCGACCCCTGGTCTGTATCAAAAACAGAGGCCTCTTCAGGGCCCCATCCAACCGGTTAAACCATCGTGAAGTGGTAGGTACGGGATCCTGGGGTGTGTGTACAAGAGAATCACTTTGATTTGAAACTCGCAGCTTCCAAATGCAGACTTTCCTCTTCTGTGCATTAATGGAACTCTCTCTAAACTCGGCATTACTTTTTCTATCAGTTCTAGTGGTTTTGGTGCGATTTATAAATAAATGGTAGCTTTCAGATCTCGTAATTGTCACTTCTTATGTCGGTATACTTTAGCCTTTAAGTGTCCGCACAATGCAAAAAATAAACTGATGTTTTTACAGTATAATACTGGCAGCCGAGGTTTCAGCGTAAAACTGTAAAATGTACAGGAATGAACTGTAAAATTGCTAATTTTGCTGTTAGATTATATTAGATAGTATTAAATTGTGTTAGATTTTCTCTATTTCGAGTCAGGTAAGCCTTCACGTGACTATCACCAATTTTGAAAGAACACTTCAGAAGTTTCAGCGTAAAAGGAATATGAAGTATCCCAAAAGGATCTCAAAAGGCAAGACACCCTCATTAAAGCAGCCTGTTGAAAGTTTATACAATTTCGCAATTTTGAAAAATAATCAGCAATGTGTACCGTTTGAAATGGACACTATATCAAAATATTTAAGTTACTCGAAAATCACTTGCTTACATGAATAAATAAATACTTAAATAAATCTAGACATAGTTTTTGAAAATTTAGTTGGTGCCAACTCTTAAAGTCTGACCCATTTATTTAGACTCTGCTACATTGTCACACTGCAAATCTTTTCAGTTTATTGCACGCCGGGTCTGCTCCAGGAAAATTATTCTACTTGGCAACAGCTCCATCAAGAAGGTAGCATTTTTTCCTAACGTTAAAACTAGCCTATTACAATTTTTTTACTATTGATGCTATCTTCACCAACATCTTTCGTTTTGATAAAATTGAACGTCAGGATCATCTTTGTCAGCCCACTAGTATCATATTGGAAGAGTAATATTTGAAGCCTTTCCCACAATATAATATAATTTTTAATATCAGAAATTTACAGCATGCTCCTAATGAAGTCTAGATAGGAAACGCATCAAAATCTCTCTAGAATGTGTTCATAAAAGACCTATTGATGACAAAGCATTATGCTGGCTTCAATACTAGCCGTGCTGCATTGTTAACTGAACTTAAAGTCTTGGCGTATCAACACACCCAGCTGAACAGATGTTTCTGCTTTGCTTTGCATAAATCACAGTAAATAATAACTTGCTATCTTATTTTCTTGACCTAAATAAAGTACTTCTCCCACCACATACAGTGAACGAGATACCCCACTTTACTCTCCACTTAATATTTGATTACGCTTCTCTTTCATCTGTTTCACTTGTTATTCATTGTCAACATCTCCACGTGACTTAGACACGAGACATAAGACAATAGATTAAAATATTATGCTTACAAATGTTTCTGCCCTTTATATATGTAACAGTTGAGAAAACTTTAGATAATTTTAGTCCTTTAGATTTTCTGCAATCGAATGGATTTACCAAACACTTGCATGCCTTACAATAATATAGTTTTTAAACTTTTAAATTTTATGCACTAAATATCACTCTCACAGAAACCAATCATAAATAATAATGGATTAGCTCTGCATTTATCACAAAGGTTTGAAGTACTTAGGACTACAAACTCCTGAAACCTTGTAAGACTTGCTCTACATGCTATGAGGAACTAATTCTGTGAAAACAGTTCTTAATTATACTTTATGGTGCAATGTTTTTTTGCTTTATGAAAGATTTAACAGTTCGCTAAATGAATCGTGTCCGCTGTATTATGGTTACAACCACTAGTTTTAATTATTTTCAGTGACAATCTGAACCAGCAGTGAACCAAAGTAAAGCTTACTGTCTGAGAATAGGTTTCAATGACATATTACACAGTACGAAGTAATATAATCATACAAAAAATCAAATAATGCAATGAATAATTCATTTTTGACATAAGTGATTGATTGCAATGGTTCACTTGTCACTTTTATTTATCATCCCCTTTCTTTTAGACTTATGGAAATTGTTAAAATATGTGATAAGCAGAGATTAAATAAAAACTATAATTTTGAGAGGTAAAACTAAGCTAAGATCTCAATAAAATTTCTCAAGTGAATTTGTCTATAAACATGAAATTTCCTAAATGTTTCTTACATAACTGAATCATAAGAGCACATTAAATTTATCTTTTTCATATTTTTCGTCTCAAATTCTTCTGGTGTGTTTTCAAGTACTGTATTTTCAAGGGATATTTTTTCATTTCAAAACTTTTTGAAAATCAGATTTTACGAAATAAAAATCACAGTATTTGAAGTAATATTGTTTTAAAGAAGATATAGACTATTTTTACTTTAATATTCCTGCTACAAAATGGGAAGGAAAACAACTGAGCAAAATCAAGGTACGAGAAAATTTAAAAATTCTACAATGCTTCAAGCATTTTTTTTCCTCGTCACGATGTTAACACAGATCGAGAAGAATCAAGTTCAAGGATCAAGATTTCAAGTACTGTATTTTCAGGAAATATTTTTTTATTTCAAAACTTTTTGAAAATCAGTTTTTACGAAATAAAAATCACAGTATTTGAAGTAATATTGTTTTAAAGGATATATAGACTATTTTTCCTTAATATTCCTGCTAGAAAATGGGGAAGAAAATATCTGAACAAAATCAAGGTACGAGAAAAGTTGAAAATTCTACAATGCTTTAAGCAATTTTTTTTCCTCGTCACGATGGCAACACAGATCGAAAGGGATCAAAGGGAATCTTGCCGCGAGTTTTATTGATTTTGCTCTATGACGTTGGCGTCTTCTGACGCTGATCCGGTTTTAAGTTTTCATTCCTCCAAATCTGATTTTGATGAGGCTGTTTCGGAACACAAAAGCATTTTTATGTCAGTTTCTGAAACTGTGATATATTGAGCATTATATTGAAAATCTTGAGACCAAGAAAAGCAATAATACCAAAATTAATTCATGAAAGAAAAAATATATACGAACCACTTAAGGTGTTTGAGACACAAAAATTTAAGATCTTTAATCCTCTGAAGAGCGAACAAGTATGTACATAGTCTATAGTAAAAATAAGCACTGAATACATTTAATAAAAACTCCAAAATAAACTCCTATGCTGGTAATCATTGTAAGACATGTAATAATGCAGCTTAAAGAAATGATTTTATTGTACTTCACCCAAAAGTGTACTTATTTACATGTACTTGGTTTGTAGTGCCACCCCGATTTGGCATGTATACTGTAGACAACGACACACCCGTTTTATCTTCTTCACTCGTCAAGTTATCATCAAGGTTTTTCATCAAGGATCAAGGGAATTTTAAAACAATTGCTGAACTCAAGAGATTTGTTTTACTCCGCTCAAAATATCATGTGTTATTAGCCCATATGTAAGGATAATTTTTTTTTTCCTTTTTTAAGCAAAACAGCAGAAGGTCCTATTGTAGTTCCTGTCTCATTTATTGTTCAAAAATAGTGTATTACAAATATTTTGTTTACACGTAAGTGAAACAAATAGCATTTCATTGGTTGTATGGAGAAATTAATGATTTCTAAAATTGGTACATAAGAATTAAGCCTTAACCGACAACTTATTTCTAACATCTTTTCTCAGCATCATTTTAAAAAACTGTAAAAAGTATACTTAACATTTGTGAATTCTGAAGTAAACTTTATGTGTGCTTGTGAGAGAGAGAGTGGTGTGTGTGTTACAAAGTAATTTGATAAAATTATAAAAACGAGGAGAAAAATTATAACGCATTAAAACCAGGAGTGATATGTTGCCAGAGCTCACTGGAATGCTGTTTTTTTACTGTTTATTTTTTTAAATAAGCTTCAATTTCACGTAGGCGCTGAATTCAATATATCCTCATTATTGTTCCAGTCTTGGAAAAGTTACGAATATATCCTTAGTTTAGACATAGTTGGCTAGAGCTAGTCATTAATAATATATGCGAAGTATTTAAATGGGAGATATGTGCCACTCTCTCATTCCATCTCACTAGCTTTTCTTGCTTTTCGAAAAGAAATATAACAAGTTAACATAGCAAAAGTAATAACGCATTAATACCAACATCGTAAAACCGCACATTTTTTTCAAATTTTGGCCTAAAATCAATAGCAATTAAAAAATCTACCCGTGAAACAAAAGTAAATGAATGTCTAAAGGAAAAGTATTAAAAAAAATATTGTAGTTACGAATTTTATTAATTTTTTGTAAAAGGTGAAATCAAACATACCGCCTCCATCTGCTGGCATGCTTCCCCCTCCCCCCCCCCAAGTAGTATATGAACTTTATCTTTTATCTAAGTTTTAAATGTTTATACCTAGTTCAAAATAACAATAATAACAAAAAAATAAAATGCCTCATCGAAATTATAAGATTAAATTATTTTATAAGTTTTCCGGAAGCAGGTTCAACGACGAAAATCAAATGAATGTTCTGTTCGAATAAATGTAAATGCTTTTATTTACGGCATGGTCTCATATTTTTTGCATTTTTTTAAAAGTACTGTCGCTGAAATTTTAAGAAATAAAAAGTTGTTGAATGAATAAAATTTTCTGATTAGTTAATAGCTCCGCATTATACGTACTATAAAATAAGTCTAAATATTACTTTAAAATTTTTAGTTCAGTTAAACTTGCAATAATTCTGCCTTATTGAGAAATTTTTCAGGTGATTGAAATTTTGAAACAAATTTTGAGAAAAATAAGTGGCAATTACACGTTTCTCTGAAACTGTTTGTCGAGAAAGAGCATTAAATAAAATAAATTATCAAATCCCTAATAGCGAAAGGAGGATATTTTAAATTTCATACGCTAGATGGCAGTACATGAAAACGGCTGCGTTAAATGATGCAATTGGTTTAATTTGAAAATGTGATTCATTTTTCAACCTTAGTCACACGGGACAGGTACAAATTTTAGAAAAATACTTTGCACCTGGTAATGTCTCCACCTCCTCCTTGAAAAAAAAACTAAAGGAAAAAAAAACGGCAAAGTTTAAAGAACTTTTACAAAAATTACTTGTAAGATATTTTAGTGATTTTATAGTAATAATAATATTGTAAAGTAAAATTAAGTAATTATTGTACTTATTAGTTTCAAACCACAGAAAATACTGAAAAGCTATCGAAAAGTAAATGTAAAAATACTGTTAAAACTGTTGGTACTACTTTTTTTAGCTAGGAATTTGTTTTAACAGGACGTGTAAAAATACCTGAGAACTGGTTTCTCTACAGGCCGATGCGCTTATGCCGGACCAGGGGTAGTATACGGAGATGCAAGATGTAATGGAGCTATAATGGTGAAAAAAATATTTTAAAAAAATCAATTTCAAGAGAAATATATGTTTTTAATCAGTCCAGATGTGTTCCTAATACAACGTGCAGCATACAGGTTTATTTCGTGAAATTTCAGCGAAAATTTGAGCACATAAAATATAAAATAAAAATGGTCAATAATTACGAAAAATGTTTCTTCATTCTGCTCTACATTTAAGCATTTTGAACGAGCAATCAGTGCAATGTATGAAAACTTAATGTGCAGTTTAGAAGTTAATAAATAGTGGTACTTTGTAAAGGGGTATCCTTCGTTATTTGTGTGAACCCTCCATTGACATCTATAATTGTAACTGCAAAAGAAAATGACAAAGTATTTTAAAAGCATGTGAATAACTATGCGAGATTTAAAAAGTGCCTGAAGGGAACAATATAAAACAATTTAAAATGAAATTGGAAGACATTTTTCTTTTTTTTTTTTAATTTTTTAATTCCAACTTCAAAAACCTACGTTTTTCGTAGAATGACCTAGTATGAAAAGCATAACTTTAATATATGTGTATCACAGGGAAAACTAAAATAAAAGGCTGCTATAAACGAACAAAATGCTAATAATGGCAAAAAAACTAAAAACAAATAGAAAAAAGGAAAAAGGTCAACTGCAATGCAAAAATGAAATGTGTTCTTAACAACTCATGCAAGAATAAGATTTGATGGGGAGAAAAGTCAAAGAACGAAATACTAAAATAGAAACCAAAGTGCAAAAACAAAAAAACAATAAATAAATAAATAAAAATTAAAAAATAAGAATAGCTTTAGAATCGTTGACCTATTAGAACCATTTCTCATGGTACTGAAAGATAACCAAAACCCAAAGATCTTACCGATCTGATTCATTAGGGCAATTTTATAAGTCTAAAAATCAAAAGCATGAGTCGAAGTCCAAAAGTGTTAGGTAATGTTAGATTCATGTAACCGATGTTTTTGTACATAAATGTGATGTTCTTTTAAATAAAATTTCGAAGAACTTTCGGCTTGTCTACTACAGGCAAAACCACATCTGCAATTAATTTTATACATTCTACATTAATTAAAAGGGGCAATGGAATCTTTAAGAGCAGAAAACAAAAGTTTTCTAATAGGAGGGAACACTACATGGAATTTTAAACGTTTAAGAAGATTAGCAACCTGATGACTTAGTTTCCTGAAAATTGTGTGTGTGTGTGTTTTTTTTTTTGATACCTCAGTATTAAGGCTCGACCGATGGCATTTTTTGGCCGATGGGCCGATGCCGATTGTTGGCCGATTGTTCAAAGTTGGCCGATGGCCGAAGGCCAAATATTTTCCTCTTCCATCGGCCGATGGCCGATGCCGATGGCCGATGGCAAAAAAAAGTAAACGATTAGAAAAATAAATGTTTATAAGAGATTTGAAGGGTCATATATGAGTGATTCAACAAAAATGGGCAAATTTGTGTTCCATACTGATTGCTCTTTTTGTTTTTAATATCAAAAAAAACCTCTTTTGAGAATATTTTTATGCGTCTTTTGTTCTATAATTCTGACTATCAACAATGTCAATAATTAATTATTATTCACTTAAAAATAAAATATTACATTGAAATGTCATCCACATGCCCTGTCCCATAGGCACAATTTTCACAATCTATGAAGTCTAGATTTCAAAAAAATAAGTGATTTTTTTCTCAAGATTTTTTATTTTTGAATGTGGATGTGGGCAAAATATGTAAATCACAAAAAAAGCAAAATAATGTGAAAAAATTCTCTAAAAATTAATCTAAACTTTGTCCCAGCGATTATCAGTCATCCACATGTCTGAAACGTATAGATATTTTTCTCGGAAATGTTTTATTTCAAAATCTGGCAACACATCTTAAAATGAAGCATGGAACTTTGTTATTCCTGGCTGAAGATTAATTTTGCTGTTCTGCAATTACTTTTTGATTAAAAGCAAGCTAAACTCAACTTTCAAGGCAAGTGTTCTTCATCTTTGTCATTAACATGCCCGGCAGAATGCAAGTACAATGTACATGAAAATAAATTTTGATGATGAATAGTTCTAAAGCTTACATTTGTGGGCTCTTATTCGAAGTTAAGCCAAAAAATATTCATATATGATTTTTTGAGAACATATTACATGTGTTTTGTGATCCACATGCCCATTTTCTTATGTCATTCACCTGCCCCTATTTAAAGCTCCAACCAAAAGTAAGCCCTAGTTCCAACCTAATATTATGTATTAACTATGACAGAACAATGTTTAAAAATCATGTCTAGCAGTTTACAGGTTAAAAAATTTCATTAATATACCTATTGTGTTATTCACATATTCATTGTTATTCACATATTAACATACCCATTGTATCATCCACGTGCCCTTTTATCATTCACATGCCTTAAAACAATAAAAATGCAAAAATACAATAAAATACAAATATTTAAACTTTGCTGATATTCTATTTTTTTATGTAACTTATAAAGTACTTTCCTGATTTTTTTCTGATTTTTAATTTTAAATTAATTTTTTTAAATCTACATACTAGAAATTTTCCCGTTTTTGTAGAATCACGCATATTCATTTCATTCTGCTTTTATTTCTACAAATACCGGATAATTGTAATCAGAAAGATAAAGTCATTCAGATTTTGGCCTAAATTGTTATTTTACTACAGCTCGATTTAGTGTTCACTAGATTTTCCTGCACATACGTGTTTCACACATTCATAAAAACTTAAATTTCCATGTATTACTTTAATTTAAAAATATAAGAAAGTTTGAAAAAAAAAAAAACTACACATTTATTTTCTAAATTTGAGCATTTTTTGCACAAAAGTAAACAAAAACAATTTGAAATACCAATTATGCTATAGTAGTTAATTTTATTTGTTTGTTTATTATTTTCAATGTATTCAATTTTGTAAAAGTATGGTAACTTAATACCCATTTATGGGTAAAAAGAAAAAGGGGAAATTCATGAATAAATTTAACTATGTAAACAGAACACTCGAAGTCTTGGCAGTAATTTTTTCGATTCGTTCGATGATTCGACAGCTAAGTCATAACAAGATTTTAAGCTGAGTATCACATGATACACGGCGCCAGCCGACCCGCGATCTCGGTATCTGCTCGGTATCTGCCCGATTCGGAAAATTCCAAAACACAGAGCTGTGTTGGTCCCGTTGCCCCTCGATTTCAAACCACATGGTGAACGTACTTTTAATTGTGAAGTAAAAAATAGAGAAGATAGAATTCCCTCTTAAGAAAACCTTTTTTTTGTTTAAACATCGGCATTTAAATGTTTTCGAGGCCGATGGGCCGATGTTTTTCCCAAGTTAGCATCTGCGGCCGATGCCGATGGCCGATGGAAAAAATTTCAACAATCGGCGCCGATGCATCGGCCTGGCCGATGCACGCTGATGTGGAGCATGGCCCTTAGGGCCATGCTCCACATCAGCGTAAAACGCGACCGAAACTGAAGGCAGAAACCGAAAATCCGGGTACTTTCCTTAGGAACACCATTGAATCCATTTTACGCTTCTGCCTATTTTTTCTGCTTTACGTCGATGTGGAGCATGGCCCTTACTCAATATATTTAATTTTACAGAAGCAAGAAGTTACTTTTTGTTCAGGTATATTTTTAAATGCAAAGGAACATGAATTTAAACTAAAATAATAATTAAAATCATATTAAACTAAATAATAATGTTAATAAAAGTCAGTGATCTTTTAAAACTACTTAACGGATGGAAATAAATCAGTTCGTGATGTTGTAATCGATTTAGAAGTATATTCAAAAGCGAATCGCTTTCAAAAAAAAAAAAAAAACAGCGTTAACTTCGTTTAAGTATTTTTCAATCACATATTTTTCGAAGTAGAAAATGTTCACTATAAACCAGTGGTTGGATAAACTAAATTTCTTTTGTAGCGAACTACAACTACAACTACTTTGTTATAAATGTAGTTAACTACAATTACAACTACTTTTTTAAAAGTGTAGAAAACTACAAACTATTGAAATGTTGTCGCTACTTCGCTACTTTTTAAAAAATAAATTTAAAAAAAATCATACACCGTTTGAGGATTGATCGAAAAATTCGGATAGTGGTTTAGATTAATAAATTAACTTATTTGGACACGGAATATTACTAGGAATGTCTCTTTTTAGCCTACTTTCCCGTTAAAAATAAAAGAAAGACGAAAAAAGTATTAAAAGTAGCTTAATGCATCTAAAAAATATCGCCAAGTCCAAAAAATATCGCCAAGTTAAAAAAAAATATCGCCAAGTCCAAAAAATATCGCCAAGTTAAAAAAATAAAAAGGTAAAATGAATATCGAAAAATTAAAAATTTGAAAGTAGGGTATTGAGATGGGGAATTTGTGCGTCGGTCGGTCGGTCGGTCGGTCGGTCGGTCTGTCGGTCGGTATGTCTGTCCCCCCCTAATAACTTTTGAATGAACATTCCGATTTGGACAAACTTTTTTTTGTTGGAAAGATCTCGGCGAGTACAGCTCATTCCCATATTTGATTTTTTGATTTGAACAATTTTTGGTTCAATTTTGAGCTGTTCAAAAAACCGGTCCCGCGATACTAACTTTTTAATGAACAGTCCGATTTGAACAAACTTTTTTTTGTTGGAAAGAACTTTTCAAGAATACTTCATTCCCGTATTTACATTTCCGATTTGAACAATTTTTCGTTCAACATTGAACCGCTCAATCAAGCTGTCACCCCTAATAACTTTTGAATGAACAGTCCAATTTAAACAAACTTTTTTTTGTTTGAAGCATCACGGCAAGGATACTTTATTACCGTATTTAAATTTTCAATTTGAACACTTTTGGTTCAACATTGAACCGTTTAAGCAACCTTTCTCCACCTAATAACTTTTGAGTGAACCGTCCGAATGGAATAAATTTTTTTTTGTTCGAAAGATCTCAGCGAGTGCAGCTCATTCCCATATTTGATTTTTCGATTTGGACAATTTTTGGTTCAACTTTGAACCGTTCAAACAACCGGTCCCGCGATGCTAACTTTTGAGTGAACAATCCGATTTGAACAAACTTTTTTTTGTTCGAAATATCTCATCAAGAATACTTCATTCCCGTATCTACATTTCCGATTTGAACAATTTTTCGTTCAACATTGAACCGCTCAAGCAACCTTTCCCCACCTAATAACTTTTGAGTGAACCGTCCGAATGGAATAAACTTTTTTTTGTTTGAAAGATCTCGGAGAGGCTTTCCCATACATTCCCATATTTTGCTTTTTGATTTGAACCATGTTTCGTTCAATATTGAACCGTTCAGAAAAAAAAAATAACATTAGCGTCTACGGGGAATTTAAGTTGAATGTTGATCCTGAACTTAAAGTCGGATTTCCTTCAAACTAACTTTGTAAGAAAATGGTTTTGATAAATAATGTTTGTAACGTACTTTTCTGAGTAATCTTCTGTGAGGACTCTGATTCCGACTCCGACTCTGCAAACATGGCGGAAATGCAGGCTCAGAAAAAAAATTACTGACTGTGCAGACGATTTTTTGTTTATTTATTCATTTGGTTTATTTTATTTATTTATTTATTATTATTATTATTATTTGGCAGACGATGTTTTTTTTTTTTTTGTAACAAAAATTTTTCATTCACGATAACATTTTATTCTTTATTTATATTTAACAACTGGCAACAGATTAAAAGTGAAATTCGAGACATTTTATTAACGGACGAGTTTTTTTTTTCTTTTTTTTTCTTTTCTTTCTTTGATAAAATGTGTTTTGATGCTCTTTGTACTTTTATTTCTTTATTTATTTATTTTATTATTATTATTATTTTATTTTATTTTATTTTTTTTTTTTTTGAAAACGATGGAGGATTTTTTCTACGGAGGAACTGTAACAGTTACACTCTTTAAAAGGTGCGACAAAACTTTATTTATTCGTTAATTACTTTTTACGTGTCTATTTCATCTGATGAAAGGGGTATATTTTGCTTTTCGAAATCAGCTCTAAGTGCTAAAAAGGTATGTTTGACATAATTTTAAGTCTCAGATAATCAAGAGAATAATGATCAGATGCGAGAATGCCGATGTCGATGTACGGGAAAGTAGGCTCGTTTAGTTCTTGACAGAACTTCTTGTTTTTTGCTCTAATTTGTCCTTTTAAGATTTTTTTTAGTTTTACAAATATTCGCCGCAAGATAGAATTTAAAAGCTGAAAGATTCAAAAATTTAACCTTCAAATTTCCATGAATTTCTTGCCAGGGAATGTTTAGGATTATGAAAATTATTTGTTGGAATAGGAAAATTATGATGCCAAACAAACCAATGACAGATAGAATGTATGGCGTCAAAATGATGTATCTAAGATCAGCTCACATTTTTATAGTTCTTATTTCTCATTGCTTCCGCTGGTGGTTTCGTGCAAGATTTGCACCTATCAGATTCGAAAAAACTAGATTCGAAAGAATTTCTTTCTTTCTCTATTTTTTTTTTTTTTTTTTTTTAATTTTTTCATTCATTTATTTATCTTTTTTTTTTTTCAATTACAAATTTAAGAGTAGTTTTCAGATATCGCTACAATTTACTACTTTTTACGCGCTACTTACTAATCTACTTTTTTTAAAAAGCAGTGCGCTACACTACAAACTACTAAAAAATGTAGCTACTACAGTAGTTTCGCTACTTGTAGCGCGCTACTTCGACCACTGCTATAAACACAGCCAGTTTAATTACTTTCTAAACGTTTTGTAGATGAAATAATTTGTAATTGTAACAAGAAAACCAATAATTTAATAATTTATTCTGGAATGGATACCAGCTTTCATGTTAGAAACTTTTTACAAAAAAAAAAAAAAAAAAAAAAAAAAAAAACATTTTTACACATGCACGAAAAAGTTTTTTCTGATATTCTGTGCTTTTTAATGATATCAGGAGTATGAAAAGCAAAATGAATGGTTATAATTTTTTTTAAACTGAATATTTTTTATTGACTAATGTCGGCAAAAAAGTAAAACTTATTGCACAATACTGTAAAGCCACTGAACTTAGTTATAGAAGCAGATATCGAGATGCGGAGACCTAAAATATTATTTTAAAGAAAATTTCAGCTTTAAATAATAGCATTGATATTGATGATTGAACAAAAATGTATTTCTTAATGTCAAAAAAGTAAAACTTAGCAAAAACACTACAAAAGTATGGAAAAAACAAAAAGAACTACATTAGCCATACAGAATGAAATACGGAAATGTTTAGTGTATACAAGTATTGCCATGCATTAACAAAAATATGGCATACTTTTTTGACTTTTAGAATATAATTCATCGAAAATAATTCATTCGTTATCTTTAATTCCATATCCCACTGTACCTTCCCTATGGATTTTAGTTTCATAACAGAATATAGTTTTAAAAGCAGGGTTTTTTTTAACCTTAGGCTAAAACCATTTAATTTCTAAATTAAATGGTTTTAGCCTAAAAAAGCGTTAAAGTAAAATTTGTGGGTGCAAATCATTAAAGAAATAAAATGCTTGAAAAAAAAATGAAAAAAACCTTTTCTTTTATGACTGATGATATAACCGCAACAAGGAAGTTGATCTTTAAATTACACAAAATAATCTGATGTCGTGAAAAAACTCAACATAAACTTACTTATTATTGGTTCTAACAACAAAACAGCTTTCTTTCTTATTAAATATTAATTAAGTAATGTTGAAAGCGTTACGATTGTACTTAAATTATGAGCTACACTATTCTTAAACGTACACTTAACTTTACGTGATCTAATCAACTTCAAGTCTTAAAGTAAAACAAACAATTCCTATTCAACTTATATCCTCAATTTTTATCAAATTGCTATAAAACTTTCTTCCGAGCCGCGCGCCATCTTATCGCATTCTCCGTCCCTTATTTGCTGGCCAATTAGCTCGAAATTAGAACACAGCCCTTCATCTGGAGGATTTGCCAGGGAACACCCTCGCACACCCTCGCAGCCAGTCTAATTTCCTCATCAATCTCTAAGCACGCTTATTGGAAGCAATCGTTCCGGGCGATTTCAGAGATTAGCTCAAAATTAAACAATCAAAGTTTAAACTCGGTTAGTCGGCATTACGCCGCTCTGCTGCATCTGCCATTTCATTAGCTGCAGCCCCCGAAATACAAATCGTAATCAGAACTAAATGTGAAGGCACAAAGTAAACTGTAGGTTTCAGCAAATCGAGAGTTTAGGGGTTCTTTTGCGCGTCTCTAATACTCTCTTGAGGATGGATGTGTTGGAACGAGATCGAGAATTGCTGTCTGCAAAATGTTGCTGTACAAATGGTGCGGACTGGAAATTGTTATTATGTTCTACAAATAATGAATTTGAGCAATAACTTCTCAAACATTGGTTAAACTCAATTTTAAAGAAACTCATGATTAAAGAAAGTAACCATTATTAATAATTTTTAACTCCTGTAATTTAGATATAATAATTTGTCCTTCTTGATATTATAAAAACACAACACTACAAGCGAAACTAGTATACTTATAGTACTAGAATACGTATAGTACTAGTATTCGTCTAACACAACAATACGAGCTAAATTAGTATACGTATAGTACTGATATACGTATAACACAACAATAAGAGCTAAATTAGTATACGTATAGTACTGATATACGTGTAACACAACAATAAGAACTAAATTAGTATACGTATAGTACTAGTATACGTATAACTAAATTAGTAATTTTCGATAAATATGTTTTTGGAGGAAAATGTGCATCACATAATAATCCATATTATACGAAGCACATTTTGGTTTCCAAAATTAGTTATTTCCTTAAAAAGTGTAATTCTACCTAAAAGTCAAGAATTTAGGGGTTCTGTGAATCTGTGGAAAAAGCTCCGCTTCGTATACTGGAACAAGTTGTTTCGATTCCAACAGTTGAGAAGGGTGTAATTTCCTGTTTTTCCGTTAAAAATATTTCTTGTGTTGTCTTGCATCTAAAATAAATAAAGAAGATCTGTCTCACAAGGTACTTCCGTCCGATATTTCCAAAGTGTATCACTAACAATGGACATGAAAGAAAATGTGTGTTATGTGAGAAGTGAATGTGTTGTTGTTGAATGGTTGACTAGCTTCTAACCCTTTTTAAGGCGGTGGTAAATATCTCACCACCATGCTAGAACTTAAAACGCACTAGAAATGCACAAAAGTTTTATGTACAACACGTAATGTTTCATTATGAGCTGCTCCATGTTTCATGTTGCTCCATCAGACAAACTAAAAGTATTTTTGGTAATTTACATTGTATTTATTTTTTCTACCACTTACACTGGCGGAAAAAAAATCCCAACACCAAGAAAGACTTGTGTTAGAGAAACGAAATTTGGTAGGCTTGTTTATACAACTGAAAGATGACATCGATTGAAATTTCGTGTTCCGCGCATAAGTGTGGCGCAGCTGGCGTCACTCAGAACATGCAAATAAGGCTTGTTTTAAAAGCGTGTTGTGAAGCTCGTATGTATTATTTTCCCGTGAAATTGGACGAATTGCGTTCATGTTAGCCAGGAATACCTTTTAAGAAGACGAATAAGCCATTATCAACAGCTCACCGAGTTTAAACGAGGTCGTACAAATTGGCTACGAGAAGGTGGATTTTCATTTCGCGATATTGCAGAAAGACTTGGGTGGGAATGTTTTCACCATGCATGATTATTGGAAGCTATGGGCAAGGGATGGTACTACCTCAAGAAGATCGAGTTCCGAGCTGCCACGTGGCACGACTGAGAAGGAAGATCGCCGAATCTTGCGTACGGCTGTGGCGTATTGTACTGAATCTGCGGCTGACATTCGAGCTGCAGTTTGTACCATCGTGACCCAAAGAACGGTAAGAAACTGTTTACTTCAAGGACAGCTCCGAGCCAGGCAGCCTGTAGCCGGTATTCCATTGACTGCAAACCATTGCCTTTTCCGACGGCAGTGGTGCCACGACAGAGCTCACTGGAGGTCGGAGTGGAGATCTGTTGTAATTTTTGATGAAAACAGATTCTGAATTAGTGCCAGTGATGGCTGTATATTGGTCAGAAGGAGACCAGGGGACCGCCTGCATCCAAGCGGTCTACGGCCTAGACACACGGGACTCACACCTGGAGTTATGGTCTCTGGAGCAATTTCCTACGACAGCAGGGGCATTCTTGTGGTTATCCCAAACTCACTGACTAATAATTTGTCGTCAGTCTGTTAATTTAACCAGTCGTACAGCCCTTCATGAGTAGCATTCAAGGGGGCGTTTTCCAACCGGATAACGCTCGCCCTCACATCGCTGCTGTAACGCAATGTGCTCTACAGAGTGCTGACATGTTACCATGACCTGCAAAATCACCAGGTCTGTCTCCAATTGATAACGTATGGGATATCATGGGATGACACCTCGAGCATCATCCACAGTCAGCAATGACCGTCCTAGTATTGACACAGCAAGTGCAACAAGCATGGAACTCTGTACCACAAAGTGACATTTGGCACCTGTATGACATAATGCATGCACGCTTGCAGGCTTGCCTTCAAAATTCTGGAGGTTACACCCTCTATTAAATTAACATAATTTCACATTTGCACAACATTTTCTTGAGCTTAAATTAGCCAGTGATCTTGTACATTTAATCAATTAATCATGTTAACTAGACAATTGCATTACCCAAATTTCATTACTCTACGGCAATTTTTTCTTGGTGTTGGGATTTTTTTTTTCCGCCAGTGTATTTCATGCGTGTAATTTGAAATAACTAATGACGAATAGTTTTACAAGGAATGCACATTTAATTGTAAAATTATTTGTATTTTACATTATTCTATTGAATAAATCAGTGAAATGTTATTGCTTGTAATGGACGGTGGTTTACTTTACTCACCCCTCTTGAAAACAGAAGCCACAACAACAAAATTTAAAAAAATCCATTTTTTAGTCATAAATGAGCTTCATTTTTCTAATTATAATGCAAAATGTGAACTTTGGAGAAAAACGGCTTGTGCCCGTTAAAGGGTTAAACTGGAATATGGTATGTGTATAGTATACCGTGGAAGTCGGACTTCACACCAAATTACGGTACAGTTGGAAAAGTGAAGCACAGCGCACCTCAAAATTGCCACCCTAGCTGGCACAAGACTACAACGACAGAAAAAATTAAACCTTGAAACGATATGGTTAATCACTTAACCTTGCTAAAATATAGAAATTATTGTATATTACCACATTAAACCAATCCTATTTTGATGTCTGTATGTTCGAATGTTCAACTTGAAAAAAAATGTCAACAAATAATTAATAAAAAGTCATTTAAAAGTATAATTTGAATCTGTTCTTATTTTTGCTACACAAGTAAAATAAAATAAGAGACGTATTAGAAGTCTAGGTTGATATATGGTGCATGTAGGTATTATGGAACGGTTGATAACATGGTCTACTTGACACCACACGATAATTTTCTCGAAATGCGTCAAACGACATTGATAACCATTGCAGGTGTTTCTCTTTCAATTGCAAAAGTATGCAATTCCCGTGTATGGAAAATTGTTAGCCCTTATCTCTGTTTTCTAATAAGACTGGTGGTACAAATTAAGTTCTTTTTTTTTTTTTTTTTTAGTTTGCTTAAACGAATTTATTGACTACTCTCTTTTCTCCTTTTTACATTAATTTTTCGGGCATTATTGATTGTTAGCGATGGTTTTTGCTTTAAAATTGACTGATATTTCACAAAAATCAAATTTTTGCTGACAGCTTTAAAGGTAGTGAAAAAGCCCATTTGCTCACAGGATGTGTATGCGAATTGGGTTATATTAAAAAAATGCGTAGATGTGCATAAGTTGAAAACATACATTTTTGAGCTCGTTGAGGAGAGGGAAACTATTCTTAAAAGTTAATGCAAAATCGAAAGAATTATCCTTAACAATTTGAGTTGGAGCCTTAAAAAATCTAAAGAAAAATTTCAAAAATGTTTGAAACTAGGAGCAGGAGATATACAAAAAAGATTCATCACTTGTTCAATTAAGTGCACACAGTTGAGAATTCTGAGTAAACTTTGAAGTAAGTTGATTTGTAGTTAAAAAAACGGTTCGTTCATATCGCTTTCACACCAGTTAAGCCAGAAAGAAAACGCAATCATTTAAAAAAAGCCAACGTATCCGATTTTTTTTATCCCCGTCCAGGATTAGTTAAAAAATTAGGAAGGTAGCGTAATATTTACATTGGAGTTTTTTTAAATGGAATTCGGTGGGGTAAGTCTCGCCTAAAATATTCTAACACCTTCACACAAACACGAAATGCATAGAAATGGCATGGGTCAAATTTAATAAAATTTACCACCAGTGTAATAAATTACATTGAGGATTTAGAAATGTTTTTATTTTATCAATAAACTTCAAACAGTTTATAGCGGGAAAAAAGACATAGTTTGACAGGGTTTATAGCAAAGTGTAAAATTGAAAAAAAAGAAAGAAAGCTTTTATTAGTATTATGTTAATGAAAACCGCACAAAATGCAAATTTGGTAATATTCTTACACAATATAACGGTATGAATAAAGTTTTTTTTTATAAAGAAATGCTCTATTTGTTCTATGATTGAAAAGAAAGCCTATAAAATCGACGAATAGTGCAATATACTTATTTTCTGATGCTGCACAAAAATATTTACAATTATACAAAAAGAAACCTCTTTTGTTCACTGTTTTTTCCCCTTCTTTTAATTAAGAATATTTTAGGAATGAATAAAAATAAAATAAATGCTGTCATCATGTACCCGCATAAATATTTGTTGCAAGACACCAGGCGAAATATGTTTTAAATAGTCAAAAAGATGAAGCCAAAAATACGTACGCAAATTGAAAGATTTTAGATATAAAAGCACACAATGCCCAAATGAAACATTTTTCGCTCATACGCCCTTTAAATAAACCAAGCCTACGTTCACTATAATTTAAGGCACACACATGATTCTTTTATACACTCTTCCCTGTGCCATTTTCGTTACATGTCATCATAAGTAAACAGGCTGTCATTGATCGGGGAGGCAGTTAAAGGATAGGGTCGTAGCTTGTAGCCCCTAATCTATCCAACCACCAATCGCGTGGTTGACGCTCTTAATTTGATTGCGTCTTTTTCCCGCCCTTAAAGGTCATTGACCTGCAATATGTCACCAAGAAAACCTGATATAGCTTGTCACAAGACCAATACATTAGGAAAGAAGACGAAAGTTGGAAAGAATTGACAACTATGCCGCATAAAGGCATGTTATATGTGTGGATAAGAGATTTTTACGCTTCACTGTTTTATTTGTAGAGAGAGGGTTTTTTTTTTCTAGACGGTGAGGAAATATTTTCATCTTCTGAAGAAACTTATTACCACCTTCGGTTGTTACTGACCTGTGACTGATCGTTATTACTTGATGAAATGAGACCATTTGAGTGGCGCATTTAACTGTCGAGCAATACATATATGCTTAAACACAGGATATAAATATATATATATATATATATATATATATATATATATATATATATATATATATATAATATATATATATATATATATATATATATATACTAGCTGACCCGGCCACGCGTTGCTGTGGCTAAGGTATGGGTTAAACTATAATGTTTCAATAGAAGCGAAAAATTTTATTACCGTTATAGAAATCAACTTTATATAAATATGAATTTGAGGTCAAAATATGAAAACAATCGAACAAAAATTTCCTAAGTTTGCTAGAAACAAAAAATCAACAAAAATGTAGCATTTTAGTTGTTAGAAATATTATATTCAAGCTTGTAACAATTGAGTAAATTAAAAATTTGCTAATTGCTATTGTAACATTTAATTTTTTTAATGTAACATTTTATTTTTTAATAATGTAGGTAGGATAAATAATTAACCAATAGTATTTGTTATTTTTTGAATTATAAGCACTTTTAATTTCAGTTTAACTCAACACTAATCGGTGCACAATATTCTTTGTTAATCTGTCTCTTGTAAACAAAAATAGATTGGACGGTTTTCCCACGCGGGAGCAAGCGACCTATAGTTGCCCATGGGGAAAAAACATGGATTTTTTAAATCTAAACCGCAAATTGAAATTGTTTGTCCTTGGGACTTATTAATGGACATGGCGAAAGCTAAACGAATGGGAAACTGTAGCCTTTTGAAGGGAATTGAAGATTCTGACGGTGTCATTGGGATAGTGGCAACAGAACTACTTCATCTTTAAAGTTGCCAGTCAAAATGATTGTCTCAATAATGTTCCCGGTGTTTTATTTTTTTTTTTGATAACTAAACGCGTACCATTGCATAATCTCGGTGGATTTAAATTACGTAGAAGAACTATGGGTAAACCAATTTTTAACCGCAGATTATGTGGTGGCATTCCGGGTATGTTTAAAGAATTTTAGCCAAGAATACGGAAAAGCTGGTAGCTAAATAGATAATTTGCAATAAAAAATATATTGCGGTCGTAGATTGAGATAAAAACTGTCCTATCATTTAAGTTGGACCAAACTGAAACTGCGTGCAAAATTTGGTTAAAATCGGTTCAGTAGCTGAGGAGTCCATTGGACACAAACACAGGGACACGTAATTTTTATATATTATAAAAAAGATTATTATCTGTTTACTGCGCTCCAGAAGCTGTCAGAACGTGTGCTTTATGTCGCTCAGCCATGGAGGTGTCAAAAAAGGCTTAGCCAAGAGCACAGAAAAGCTGGTAGCTAAATACATAATTTGCAATAAAAAATATATTGCGGTCCCAAATTGAGATAAAATCTATCTTATCATTTAAGTTGGACCAAACTGAAACTGCGTGTAAAATTTGGTTAAAATCGGTTCAGTAGCTGAGGAGTCCATTGGCCACAAACACAGGGACACGTAATTTTTATATATTAAGATAGCTGACCCGGCAAACGTTGTTAATATAAATAATTTCCTAGTAATTTCTAGTGTAGACAAAAAATAGCTTACTTATTGTAAGTATGTATGTATGTATGGTAGAATGTGTATATTGTATGTATGTAAGAATGTGGTATATGCGTGAAATAAGCATGGAGCGCTGTGAACGATGAGAGAATATAAAAATAACAAAAGGCAAACATTATTTTTAAGTTATTATAATTTATTCCTTAAAATTATATATCATTAATTAAACAATTACGACAGTAACACTATTAAACAATATTAATCTCTTAATGCTATAGCGTGGACAATATTTTTTGTTAGTCCATCTTTAGCTAACACAAACAAACTGGATGGGTTACCCACTCGAGAGCATGCCACGTATAATTGTCCGTGTGAAAAACATGGTGTTCTCAAATCTAAGCCACAAACAGACATCGTTTGACCTTGGAATTTGTTGATAGTCATTACAAATGCTAATCTAATCGGAAACTGAATACGTTTGAATTGAATTGGCACATCTGTAGGTATAATAGGAATCCGTGGTATGAGTATATTTTCACCTCTTACCTGCCATTTAAAATCCTGGCTTTGATCACGTTTTTCATTAATTTTTGAATGACTAATCGCGTACCGTTGCACAGCCGGGGCGGGTTCAAATTACGAAGCAAGATAATTGGAGATCCAACCTTTATTTTTTAAAAAATTGTGTCACTTTAATGGTCGTTCATACCCCCACCCCCCTCTCGCAGTGAAAAAAAACTTTACACAGCAGATTTTGCCTAATAACTCAACACTCATGGTGTTTGATACATTTTATTTGTTTGTAATGATGTTTTTTGGTCACAACCAATATGAAAATCACAAAAAATAGTTACTTTAATTTTTAACATATATTTATCTTCTTCAGAATTTTTGACTTTTAATTTTACCTTGAATTTGACGTAAATGCAAGGTATAAAATACAGAATTTTATAAAGGTACAAAAATTAACATAATATAATTGATAGTGTATATAATTTTTGAAAAAATAATATAAGTGCCGCAAATCAAAAACAATTTATTGCCACAATCAATTCAGAGCCCCCAAAAATGGCGCAAACATCCATAAGAAAATTCTACCGCATCGAAGGACCCCATTGCCAATTTTAACAAAGATCCGACCAAAACTTCGTCATTTTGTACTATAAAAAAATATCGGGTAGATCCCCATGAGGGGATGTACCTGCATAAGGACATTACAATCATTAAAATCATTCAAAAAAAAAAAAAACCATGCAGCTGTTCGAAAAAATCCTTGCGGGCCGGGATTCGATCTCATTCCATCAGGAACTTTAACCTGACACGCATAACCACTTGCCCATCGGGTCGCTCATTGAAGTAAGGATTTACGATAACACATATTGTTTTAGTTCAGTAGATCAGATGTTATGTGCGAACAAAAAAGAATTTAGGGGTGGACTACCCCTAACATTTAGGGGGATGAAAAATAGATGTTGGCCGATTCTCATAGATACTGGATAAGTACAAAAAATTTCATCAAAATTGGTCAAGCCGTTTCGGAGGAGTATGGCAACGAAAACTGTGACACGAGAATTTTATATATTATATATATATATATATATATATATATATATATATATTATATATATATATATATATATATATATATATATATAATATATATATATATATATATATATATATATATAATATATATATATATATATATATATTATATATATATATATATATATATATATACACTGAAGTGACAAAAGTCATGGAATACCTCTTAATATCGTGTCGGCCCTCCTTTTGCCCGGCGAAGTGCAACAACTCGACGTGGCATGGACTCAACAAGTCGTTGGAAGTCTTCTGCAGGAATATTGAGCCATGCTGTCTCGATAGACGTCCATAATTGTGAAAGCGTTGATGGGGCAGGATTTTGGGCACGAACAGACCTCTCGATGGTGTCCCATAAATGCTCAATGGGATTCATGTCGGGCGATCTAGGTGGCCAAATCATTCGTTGGAATTGTCCAGAATTTTCTTCAAACCAATTGCGAACAGTTGTGGCCCGGTGACATGGCGCATTGTCATCCATAAAAATCCCATCGTTGTTTGGGTACATGAAGTCCATGAATAGCTGCAAGTGATCTCCAAGTAGCTGCACATAAGCATTTCCAGTCAATGTTCGGTCCAGTCGCACTAGAGGACCAAGTCCATGCCATGAAAAAACAGCCCACACCATTACGGAGCCACCACCAGCTTGAACAGTGCCTTGCTGACAGTTTGGGTCCATGGCTTCGTGGGGTCTGCGCCACACTCGAACCCTACCATCGGCTCTTACCAGCTGAAATCGTGACTCATCGGACCAGGCCACGGTTTTCCATTCATCTAGGGACCAACCGATATGCTCACGTGCCCAAGAGAGTCGCTGCAAGCGATGTCGTTCTGTCAGTAAAGGCACTCGAGTCGGTCTTCTGCTGGAATAGCCCAAGAAATCCAAATTTCTCCGCACAGTTCTAGCAGACACGTCCATTGTACGTCCCACATTGATTTCTACGGTGATTTGACGCAGTGTTGCTTGTCTGTTAGAATTTACGACTCTTTGCAGACGTCGCCGGTCTCGATCTTTAAGTGCAGGCGGTCGACCACTGCGCTGTCCATGGTGGGATGTTATGCCTGAAATTTCATACTCTCGGCACACTCTTGACACAGTGGATCTGGGAATGTTGAATTCTCTAACGATTTCCGAAATGGCATGACCCATGCGTCTAGCTCCAACTAACATTCCGCGTTCAAAGTCTGTTAATTCACGTCTTGCGGTCATCATCACGTTAAAACCTCTTCACATGAATAACTTGAACAGAAATGAAAGCTCTGTAAAAGCACTGCGCATTTATACCTGTTCTATGCGATGCTACTGCCATCTGAAAATTTGCATATTGCTATCCCATGACTTTTGTCACTTGTATATATATATATATATATATATATATATATATATATATATATATATATATATATATATATATTTATATATATATACATTGCGAAATATAGATGTTGTTTTTACAGTATAATACAGCTAATTTTAAAGTTATTTTGCAGTGATAAATTGTGAAATTGCCAGCTTACAGTAATAAACTGCAAAATTGCTAGTTTCACAGTTTATTCCTGTACATTTTACAGTTTTGAACTGGAACCTCGCTGCGAGTTTTTGGCAGCAGTTGTATTATACTGCTGTGTTTACAGTATAATACAGCTAATTTTATCGTAATAAACTGTAAAATTGCTAGTTTTAGAGCAGTAAACTGTAAATTGCTGGTTTTACAGTAATAAAATGTAAAATTGCTAATTTTACAGTTCACAGAGGTTAAAAAGGAACCTCTGCTGCCAGTATTGTACTGTAAAAATTACATATTTTCTTGAAATGTGTATTTTTTTATTTCGTATATCATGAAAAAAGTTGCAATTTGGTTTAGGGTGTTTTAAATTAAATAAAAACTAAAATATATAGGCAATCGTAACTGTAATTATCATAAAAACAATTATTTTCTTTTCATTTTGAAAAAAATGTATTTAAAAATGTATCTTTTAAAGTAAAGAAAATGAAAAAAAATCCTTCAGTTAAGGAGAAAAAAACATATTTGTTGTCAAAGCATTTTTTACGAGAACTACTTACAAGTTTTTACCAACACATTAAACTCAAGAGTTGCTTAAGAGATAAAAATTAGGTCATTAAATTTGAATCAACTAGAGTACAGTAATTTTTTCAGACAACTTAACTTTTTCTCATATACACAACCATTTGCAAGGAAAATGAAAGAACTTTGGCTTTAAGCCATTCTAAGTTAAGAATTTATTTTCAAGGAAATTGCATCCCTCAGGCATAAAAATATGAAAGGGAATACAAATGTACGTTTTATAGAATAAAATACCTTCTATTTGGAAAGAAAGTTTTTTATGAAAGTCAAATTATTATTAGGACAAAATATACGGCAAAGTTGGTATCACGCCAGGACTTTTAAAATAAAACGCTGACAAAACTACTTAATGTTTATAAAGAATGAAGCATTATCATTGCGTGAAACCAAGCTTCATTTAAGGAACGGCAAGGAGTATAAATGTTTTTCAAACTAAGCTAGTAGTTTTCACCAAAATTTGTTAAATAAAAAGTTTAATAGTAAGAAACCAATCTGATTATCTTCTATGATTTTTAATTTAAAAATGTAACAAAACATATTTTACTGATAAATACTAGCAAAAATTTGTTAAAATTCTTGGCAGCAACCTTTCTTGCATTTGTACTACGATAAGTTATACAAAAAAGCGTCAGGATTTTTTAAAAATATGTATTAGAATTTTGAAACGTAAGTTATACAAAACTCACATTTGACGAAGTAATAACACGGAAATAAAATTATGTTTCAGGGCGGCGGAACACTGTAAGCGTTTTCGAAAACAGCTGTAATGTTTAATGAAATTTAGTAATAATTGACAATAAAAACAAAATAACAACTTATAAACGTATACTTTTAAACGTTTCTTCTTTCTTTATTTTTTATCCAGTTTATCCGTTTACTATTTAGTACATACAAACCTAACATGAGACATATGTGGAACCATTGTAGAGTTCAAGCTTTCAAGATAATATATTTCTATTTTAAAACTTTTGTCAAAAATAGATTTTTTGAAAGAAGAGGAACTATAAAGTAATAATTCTCTCTTAAGACGGTTTTACTTTAAGGAAGATGATTAGAAATCATGTGTTTCTTCTGCGTTTTTTTTTTTTTTTTTTAGATTTTTTTTCTTTTGCTTTATTTTTTAAACATTTTTAAAACAAATTTCAGCAAAATCAAAAGTACTAATCAAATTAGAGTGTGTAACGCAACAGCAATAAACCAACTAGGCCCAAATGTTAGCAGTGCAAAAAATGATGCCTCCTATACAGATAAATCTAACCTCGTTTTGTAATTTTGTGTTATCAATGGATTTGTTTTGTCTTCAAATTGCAGGGTGAATTTAAAATATTGGGAATATCGCAAATAAGAGAAGCTCCAATGAAAAAGAGATCTGGAACTAAATTTTAAAAATGTAAGTGCCATAAATTAATTTATTAAATTTAATTCGTCACCAATGAGTAGTATTCCTCACGTGTCCAATAACCTGCAAATTGGGTTTTAAACAAATACATTACTCTTATCTGTTAGTCTTTGTAACAGAGATATTTTTAGTGCCTCGTTACAAAGATTGTTAGAAGAATTGTTGTAAGATATACGACTGAGGGAAAAAAAATACCTTTGCAGAGAAAAACAGCAGTGCCAATGTCTCCCTAATTCTACATCAAAATGTACTGCGATCCATGTTTTCAGCTCTTAAATAATAATTTACTGTCAAGTTTTACGGTAGAAAAAAATAGGAACATTTTGGCTACTTGAGCTGATTAAAAAAAAAATCGAGCAATAAAACTCGAGCCTGCTTTCTCAGTATTTGCAGAATGGCGTGCTACTCTCTGTACTGAATAGGAATCCGAAGAAAAACGTACTTTAATTTGGGGGAAGACGCCGCATGTGTTTTACCCACAAACAAAATCAACAAACCCGAACCACAAAAAAAGCTAGCTAGTCAGTTAGAATGAAAAGGCATGCATAATTGGTCTTGATTTACCTCTAGTTTAAGGGGTGTTTTTATAGTGCTTGCCATTTTTACCGCTCTGATGAATACCCGAATTAGTGTCAAATTCCTTTGGATAAGACGCCGTATTTTCTTTTGCGGAAGACGCCCTAGATTTTCGACACATACTAGACAAAACAATGATCCTACTTGAAACATAGACCGAGACAACGATACCGAACCGTAGGAAAAAATGTGATTCGATAAAATGCATTGCATGCAGTATTTGGTGCAAAAAACTCATATACGGCGTCTTCCCCCTACGGGAATAGCACTAACGGCATATTTTCCATCGGTATGGGGAAGATGCCTAAATGGAAGGGTTTTGTAATTTTGGGCTTTAAAAATACGTTCTTCAAAGTGACAACTATTTTTTACCAATCACAAAAGTCCATATTTTGTGGTTAAATTATATTTTTAAAAATAAAACCAATGCGCTTTTTTATATAAATTAACGTTAAAAACTACGGCGTCTTCCCCAATCTACCCTTCATTTTAAGTTATACGCTTTACACCATAAGCCACGTAGTGCACCAATTGTTGTTAAATCGCTTAATTCATCCCTGAAATTAGTCTGTACACTAAACACTAATTTTAGTAATATTTACCTCACAAGTTTCCTAAATTTTTCACTTTTGTACTTTTTGGATCTTTTCAAATAACTGTTACACAATGTCTTTGTGAATCGAAAATGGTAGGAACGAAAATGGTAGATACTTGTAACTAAAAGGCACCTATTTTTCAAGAACGCTCATTTTAAGACAGGTAGATGAAAAAACTTACAAAGTGTTAACCCCCCCCCCCCCCCATTTCCAAATATTTAAATGTCTGCACAGCGGACAGCATTAATACATTTAGATTCTCCGTGGTGATATTTCATTACAAAGAATTCATATTTTCACTTTGCACAGCAGTTGACAATAGCAAAGTAGAAAGAAATATTAAATAATAATAGGATGGTACACACATATGCTTAAGCGCATACATATTTCGCAAGTACAATATAGCATTTAAAAGATCTGCATGCATGAAAAAGTATAACTCAATTCCCAAATGATCTGTTTAATCCGAAGAATAACATTGGATGGTAAGCCAAATGGGCAATAAAGTAGTTAAGGCTCGTAGTAGTTTTAGTCGGCATTACTGTGACAAATAACAGGAATTCCTTGAGTAATTCAGCATGAAATGTAGCCTGACGCCTAATTGGATATAAGATGAGAGCAAGGGCAGAAAATTCCCACAAGAACATCAAAGGAATCTGAAATAATCTACGTAACTCCAATTAAACTTTCTCTGAATTTATCGCTTTATTAAGCTTCTGCAGAAAATATTTGAATACTTCAGTTTTATAGGGTTTTAGGCTTTAAGAATATTGAAAATTTTTTGTTTTGGTTTTAAAAAGAAATCTTTTCATAAATTCGTAAGCTTTAAAAGCTTTTCCTTCCTTTTTTTAAAAATAATAATTTTAGGAGGAAGAGGATAAAACATATATCTGTATCTCAGAACCAGACTAACGTAAGTCCATTTTCGTCATTTTTCAGTAGAGGGGAAAAACAATGTATTCGACAATCGTTTTTCCCCTTTACCGAAAAATGACGAAAATGGACTTACGTTAGTCTGGTTCTGAGGTACAGATATAATTCAAAATCTACTGTAATATAGAAATGTAGAGAAAACTTTTTATTCAAGTTCGTTTATGTTTTCAACTACATGTAAACTAAATTTGAAGAAATTTTTCCCAACTTTGCAGCAAATATCTGCGCATTTGTTAGACTGTCTTACTAATCGAAGGTTCTGATTGAATATGTAATATTAATTCTGCTCCACTTCTAAGTTGATTGGAACATCTCACTGCAAAAAAAAAGCTGTTGTTTTGATAGTATAATACACGCAGCAGAGGTTCCAGTTTAAAACTGTAAAAGCGCAGTAATAATCTGTAAAACTAGCTTTTTTACAGTTTATCACTGTAAAATTAGCAATATTGCCATACAATTAGCTGTATTATACTATGAAAAACGGTGTAATCCCACGCTCGTCATTTAGGGGGGCAGGGGGGTCAATTGCCCCCCCCCCGACTTTGGGAAATCAATGTATTGGCGTACAAGTGGGCGTGGTTTTTGCCACTTTTTGGAAAATTTTACATTGTGTATGCACCCTTTACCCCCCACCTCCCTGGAAAAATTCGAAATGACGTCCCTGTGTAATACTGGCAGCAGAGGCTCCAGTTTAAAACTAAAATGCCCAGTAATAAACTGAAAACAACAATTTTACAGTTTATTGCTATAAACTAGCAATTTTACAGTCTACTACTGTACAATTAGAAGTTTTACAGTTTATCACTGTAAAACTACTGTAAAATTAGCTGCATTATGCTGTAAGAACAACATATATTTTTTACAGTGCTGTAATAAACGTTTAAAGAGAAAATAAACCCATTTTTATATTGTTTTTCATCTCCGCTTTGTTCCTCTCTTTCTTGGGGCTGGGGGATATTTTTTAAAATGGGCGCATCTTTGAGAGGATGTATGTTTTTATTCATTTATTTTTTAATTTTTTTCTTTCGGTTGTTATGATTATGTTCTCTATTTAACTGTTTTCCTTCATTATCTTGCATTTTTTGGGCAGTTTTAACTAATGATTACGCTGAAATATGTGTAAGGGCCCTGCTCCACATCAGCAGAACACGCGACCGAAACCGAAGGCAGAAACCGAAAATCCGGGTACTTTCCATGGGAACACCATTTAATCCGTTTTACGTTTCTGCTTTATTTTTCTGCTTTAGGTCAATGTGGAGCAGGGCCCTTACAGTTTCTTACATTTTGAGTCACGTCTTCTAATTTTTAGCGTCAATAAATTTACCAAATTCCTTGAGTACTTCTTTTTTACAGCCTACTTAAAAGATGTATCTTTCCAAGGTCTTAGCATGATGACAAATCCTTCATATTGTATGTTACAGAACTTATGCAACACACGGGCAGTTAATGTATTTGAAATCAAATTTTAAAAAAAAGTTATTTTGGAACAATGTATTTAGGGTTTACAACCGTCGGTTGAACAACAGCTTTTGTCGGATGTTTTTTCATCCATAAGCTACATTCTCTAAATTTTAAAATGCTTTCTTTTGAACGCCGAAACAGGTGTATGCATGCAGTAATCTGCTAGTTCTGTGCATTGAGATAATACATTCGAAAACGCTTCAGTTATGACAAGCACAAAATATATGTAATACTCCCTCCAAAGGTTGATAAGCTCTTTAGCATAATTTCAAAAAATGAATTTGTGCAGCATAGCCTACTACGCTGCACAAATAGCCCCAAAAACCTCATACAACTAGCCAACCAGCATTTTTCCAGGTATTAAGGGTAAATTTAATTTAACACCTACAAAAAAAACCGAAGCTTAAATATGCTATATTCTTGGAACTCTTCAAATATTTATTCAAGGAATATTCGCAATACAGTGCCCGCAGCTTATTTAAATCACATTCGTTCTGGAGACTTTTGATTTTATAAAACGGCTAATTTCATAAACCGGCACACCTGCACTTAAGAAAAAGACTCAAAAGTTTATATTGTCTGAAAAAAACAAATGAATTATTGTTCGTATATATATGATTTTAAAAGTTTCAAAATAGTGAACTAAATGTGATTAAAGTTTTATTTACATAAGAATCTTAAAATATTGTCCTGTTTGATTAACAGAATTTGAAAATGAAAGTTCTACATTGTTTGAGAGTTTTTAAAAGTACTTATAATTTTCAACATTATCTCCTCTCTGCTCCTAAGTGCGTTATTTGACATCAAGTGATTTTATGGCACATACTGAAGAGAGCAAATTTGGTCCTGCGATTTCTTCATCTTTGGAAGCACTCTTCATTTTCAACATAATAATAATTTTCATTTTCAAATTTTAGCATACGCTTTCCAAAAATTTGATTTTATCAAACGGCGCTGGTGATTTTAAAAAAAGGATGGTTTTAGCATGTTTTGATATTGTAAGGTTTTTGGTTCCTCCCTACCCTCTAATAGTATTTGAAACAGCAATCTTCAAAAGGATTTTCTTTCTGCTCTAAAATGATGAACTTTATTATAAAACAGAACTAAGTCTTGTTTTTTAAGTGTTCAATTCGTTAAGGTGCTTTACTGAATTTATATCCTTAAGGGGAGAAAATAATAAAACTCTTCGAGTTGATCCGTCCAGTCTGTCTTCCCTAATAGCCCTGGTTTCTAAGATTTGAAGAAAAGAAAAGAAATCGTCTACCAGAATTTCACGTAGTTGGAGAGAGAAAGAATTACTTTTAAATTGGTGATATCGGTCATATCATTAGGAAAAATGCGACTATATATATATATATATATATATATATATATATACATATATATATATATATATATATATATATATATATATATATATATATATATATATATATATATATATATATATATATATATATATATATATATATATATATAAATTACGTGTCCCTGTGTTTGTGGCCAATGGACTCCTCAGCTACTGAACCGATTTTAACCAAATGTTACACGCAGTTTCAGTTTCGTCCAACTTAAATGATAGGATAGTTTTTATTTCAATTTAGGACAGCAATGTATTTTTATTGCAAATTATGTATTTAGCTACCAGCTTTTCTGTGTTCTTGGCTAAGCCTTTTTACTAAGCCTTTTTTGACACCTCCATGGCTGAGCGACATAAAGCACACGTTCTGGCAGCTTCTGGAGCGCGGTAAACAGGTAATAATATTTCTTATCTTAATATATAAAAATTACGTGTCCCTATGTTTGTGGCCAATGGACTCCTCAGCTACTGAACCACTTTTAACCAAATTTTACAAGCAGTTTCAGTTTGGTCCAACTTAAATGATAGGATAGTTTTTATCTTAATTTAGGACCGCAATATATTTTTTATTGCACATTATCTATTTAGCTACCAGATTTTCTGTATTCTTGGCTAAAATTATTTAAACATACCCGGATGCCACCACATAATCTGCGGTTAAAAATTGGTTTACCCATAGTTCTTCTACGTAATTTAAATCCACCGAGATTATGCAATGGTACGCGTTTAGTTATCAAAAAAATCACCGGGAACATTATAGATTCAATAATTTTGACTGGCAAGTTTAAAGATGAAGTAGTGCTGTTGCCACGTATCCCAATGACACCGTCAGAATCTTCAATACCCTTCAAAAGGCTACAGTTTCCCATTCGTTTAGCTTTCGCCATGTCCATTACTAAGTTCCAAGGACAAACAATGTCAATTTGCGGTTTAGATTTAGAAAATCCATGTTTTTCCCATGGGCAACTATAGGTCGCTTGCTCCCGTATGGGAAAACCGTCCAATCTATTTTTGTTTACAAGAGACAGATTAACAAAGAATATTGTGCACCGATTAGTGTTGAGTTAAACTGAAATTTAAAATGCTTATAATTCAAAAAATAACAAATAATATTGGTTAATTATCTACCCTACCTACATTATTAAAAAATAAAATGTCACAATAAAAAATAAACCGTTACAAAAGCGATTAGCAAATTTTTAATTAATTCAATTGTTACGAGCTTGAATATAATATTTCTAAGTACTAAAATGCTACATTTTTTGTTGTTTTGTTGTTTTTAGCAAACTTAGGAAGTTTTTGTTCGATTGTTTTAATAAGGTAATAAAGTTTTCCGTTTCTATTTAAACATTATAGTTTAACCCCTACCTTAGCCACAGCAACGCGTGGCAGGGTCAGCTAGTATATATATATATATATATATATATATATATATATATATATATATATATATATATATATATATATATATATATATATATATATATATATATATATATATATATATATATATATATACATATATATAT
>JAXGGA010013571.1:0-34769 GCA_038373865.1 Uloborus plumipes
GTAAGTGGGTCAAGAAATAACGGTTATTATCTAATGCCGCTTTTCTGTTTGACCATGTACGGACGGTCGAAATGTATCCCTTTTTCTAGAGTCCGTTGGTTATTGCACTTACCTGCTGGCTTGATTTCATAAATATTGTCTGAAATTACTGATAGTATCAAACGGGAAAGAAAATTGCGGACGTAAAAGTTGGCTTTCGTTTTCAAAGAATGTGTGATTTATTTCTTCAGTTAGTGACAGAAAAAAATTCAGTAAGATTCATGCAAATTCACGTTCTTTCTGTTAAGTAGAAAACATACTTTCTTGGATAAAATATCTTAAAAATACAATTCCACAACACTTAAACTCCCTTGATAAACAACAAGTATATGTTTCCTGATTCGGCGTATAGACTTATCCTTGTAGCTTTTTTTTCTTTGAAAATGATTTTAAATATTTCTTTCTATACTTCATTAAATTATTGACTGCTTTCGTTTAATCATTTATGTAAAATTGTTTGCAAAACATTTAGCAGCGTGTTGAAAACTATTACCAAGTAATCAACGGAAAAAGATTTATTTGCAAAAAAATTAACGAAGTTTTTTTTTCAAATTAAGACTAGTCTTGACTATGCATCAGAAAACCATGTAAGTGCCAATTGATAGTGAAAGAGTGATAAATATTAGTTATTAGTTGTTTTATTAGTATTTCATAGCTTACCAACAAGGACAAGGGCAAAACTACGAGGAAGTAAGTTATTTCGTTTTCGAATATAATGTTTGTATTTGTGTCATAAGTAAAAAATGTAACAACGATATTGAATTTTGACGTAAAGCAATACGAGACTCGCATTCAGGGCTTGTAAATAACACTTTTTTAAATGTTAAAATATGAGCTAATAGATTAAAAAACAAAAAAATCTGACAAAAAGGCAGAAAAACCTTACATAAATGTAAATATATCTGACAAAACGAAAATATGCCCTTTATGAATGACGGAAGGAAAATGCATTCAACAAATGTCGGATGCTTTTCTTCAATAAATTCTTTTTGTTTTCAAAAAGATATACTTTGTTACCGAGAAACGCGTATTTGTACTTCTTACTGTTATTTGTGTAATTTTAACGTTGTTATTTTATTTTTAACTTGCTTAAATTGTTGTGAATGTAAAGAAGCGATAAAAACTAAAATTGTTTTTTGGTGTTGAACTGAACAACATTTAATGATGCCTTATAGAACATATTAATTGCCAAATAATAAATGGTAGTAGGGATGAACTGATTAATCGGCAGTATCAATTAACCGGTCATAATCGGTCTCTTTGCCGATTATCAATAATCGGCAAAATCGGGCCGATTAATAGGCCGAAAAAATATTTTTCAAATATTATTCTTTACACTATACCTTCGCTAAGAAACTCTGCTGAATAACTTTATTAACAGTAATAATAATCCTCACAGTTGATATAAAGTTTTTTTTTTTTAAATTAATTCTCCTACTTGGAATAAATATATATCGACAATGTTGCAACATTTTTCAGGTGGCGATACTTTACTCTTTAGCACAGTGCTTTTAGATAACCTCTAATTTTCAAAGAATAAAAGTATTGAATTCAATTGCTACTAATTATTAAAAAATAAGAATTAAAATTACTCCTAATTTGGAGTCTTTTTTGAATTTTTATGTCCAATTAAAAAAACTAACAATTTGTTAATAATATTATTGACCATAATATGAAAATTGGTTCTAAGAAATTTGATAAAATATTGAAATTACTCTGTGAAAACTAGGAAAATGAAAAAAAAAAATCTTCTCTCATAAATAAATTACTTACTTACTATTTCTAAACTTGGAATTGTAGAAGAGGGAAAAAACAGTGAGTGTAAAATTGGTAGTAGAAAAACAATCATCCTTATCATTAATGGCGCAGCCGATTAATCGGCAGATTATCAACAGCCGATTAATCGGTAATCGGTACATCCCTATATAAGAGATTAAGACACATATCATCCGAACTTTCCTTGCGAAAAAAAAATAGTTAATACATTTATTAATTGAGAGTGAAACAAGTGATTAACCCACGTACTTTGCTCGAAAAATAGTTTTCCCAACCTGCAAAGATTTCAACCCACTTTCGATGATTTTTAGTTAATGAAAGCGCGTAACCCATTCAACTGCGATCTATTCATTAGAAGGGAACACAAATTCATTCATTTCTGCACGCGGAAGTGGAGTCTCAACAAGCGTTCCGTCTTTTGTTAAACAGATCGTTTAAGTAATGCTTGTGGCTGGGTGCATACACGTTTTTACAAAGTGTAGACAACTTCATGATAGTAATGATGGAATGATAATGCAAGCAAATGCCGCAAAACGTTTCATTATAACTTCATTCAGAACTGAAGGCACGGGAAAATGAAGAAAGGATATGTTTGATTTAGTGCGTTGAATTTAATATATTGTAGGGTAGGAAGAGAAGAGGTGTCACAAAAAAAATAAATAAAAATAATATAAAACAAAATAAAAAAAACCTTCTTTTAACTGCAAAGTAGAGCACTAACAACGAAGTACGAAGTACCAAAATTAAAGTAATACGAAGTTTTAGTACGAAGTACGATGTAAAGTACGGAAGTAGTATAAAGTACGAAGTCATACGAAACGAGTAAAGTACGAAGTATCAAAAGTACGAAGTACTTTTTAAAGCACGAACTAATAGTAAATAAAGTACGAAGTTAGCAAATTTTAGCAGAATTTTGTAAGCAAAACTCATTTTGGCACTGATAGTTTTCTATTTTTGTTCTGATTTAATTATTAAGGAAGGTACATGCTTAGATATTCAATAAGC
Source organism: Uloborus plumipes (assembly GCA_038373865.1). NCBI lineage: Eukaryota > Metazoa > Arthropoda > Arachnida > Araneae > Uloboridae > Uloborus > Uloborus plumipes. The sequence continues at coordinate 2,821 of JAXGGA010013571.1, forward strand.
CAGTACTTTCATCATAAGTATTAGTTAAACTGCCAGGTCCTTCAGAAGTAAAATAACCCAAAAAACAGGCTGCTTAACTGTTTGAATGAGATGTTTCTCCTTGATATGATCTAAATCACTTCGGTTAACTAATCTTATTCGATACCCTAGCACAATAAAATGCGTTTCGACGATGAATACAGCCTTCTTCTGGTCTTGTGGTGCAGTCCAGGGCTGAAGTTCCCTGGGCCCTGGCCTAGTCGAAACGTTTTCTTTTCACTGCTGGTGTTAATAACTGTTTTTCCATTGTTTTCTTACGAATCTTCCGAATTCAACTAGCCTTCGTCGAATTGCCGATGGAGCCACACTCATACCAGTATAGCTAATAACTCAATGAGATGCCATCTGCCTCTAGCTAGGTTTACTGTCTATCCCAGACCAGTCAATAACAAGGACAAAACTGCAGTTGCTGATTGGCAGAACCGGACTGACGATATATTGCATGTAATTTGCCTAAGACCTAGTTTAAGCTTTGTAACTTGTTGGTTAACGTACTGTTCGTTAAATACAAATACGAATACAAATGCGACGACCAGCAGCAGGATCTAGGCCCAACTGGGCTGGTCCTAGTCAAATTAAAAACCCCAATGACGATCAATGGCCCTCTTAAAGCCATCTACTCCATTGCTCCTTACCCAGGGCCGCCGCTACCAGCGATGGGGCCCGGTACCAATTTTAATGCCGGGCCCCCCATGCAACCCCCGCCCCCCATTGCATATTTTTATGCCTTCGTTTCAGCACATTTGCAATTGTAAAAAAAAAAAGGAGAAAAAAAATTTCGGGAAAACTTTTTTTAGTTACGAAAGTATGCATCTGATTTTATTTTCACGTTTTTTGTATCGCCAGATGATTTTAAAAAACGGTACATTTTCCTTTGCGCAAGCGTGTTTCATTCATTAGTGTTTGTACTAGGGTCAATCCATGTGAGATCAAACAGACCATGTTGCTCACTATTTTTGATTTTTAAAACTTTTTGCCTGTTAATTAACTGTTATATTGGGAGCATGAAACAATGATTTAAAAAATTTTAAACCTTCAGAATTTTTTTTGGCAAGCACTTTTCAGTAGCTGCGGAAGCGACTTTTCTTGAAAAGAGTACTTTGTGAAGATGCTTATAACTTTTTTATTTATAAAAATATCAAAATGATTTAAAAACCACTTGATTGAGCAAAAAAGGATCTAAATTTCTATACCAGTTATTTTTCTGATAATTAATAACAAATTCGTGTAAAATTGGCTTAAATATAATATTTTTTTTGTGAAATTTTACATTTTTGGCATAAAAATATTAGTAGAAGGAATTAAGACTCACCCTTACTTTTTTCCCCCTTGAATAGATATCTCATAGGACTATTCCCAGAAGTAGTGTGGAACATTTGAAGACAGTCCTTTTTTTTATATAATTTGTCAAACTTGGCATTTTGGAGAAAAAATGCTAACTTTGAGATTTAATATCTGAAAAGGGACTGAATGAAAATCTACAAAAATTTAACTGGATAACCTTCTTATAGTAGTAAATATGTAGCAAAATTGTTATGAGTGATATCGTTCTAGTTTTAGAGATATGGAGCCGCGAAGTTGACTGAAAAATTTCATTTATTTTGACGCCAAAAAATCATCACATAATGCAAAATTAATTATTCTCGTAATATTAGATGAGTTTTTTTGTGGTATAAACTAACCCTTTTACCAAAACATATAATATTTTAATTTATTTTCCATTTACAGAAAGAAATAATTTAGATATTATGCTTTTATAAATACATTTTTTTCTACATGTTAGTCATAAAAACATGATTTTCCACTCTAAAGCTGGGCTTTCACGGTCTTTATGCACCTAGTAAGCAAAGAACAATTATAGTTTTAATCTAACCTACAACTCTTCATTCATTTTTAAAAGTTTAAAGCGTTAAAACCTCCCTACAGCACCAAAAAGTCGCTCAAAATCCGAATTTAACCTCTAGATCCTGTCATTTTCCGTGAGACTGCGTCTGCATAACAGCAGAAAATGGCGGACGTATTTTCGCGAAAAAGGGTAGGATCTAGAGCAGTGTTTCCCAACCTTTTCAAGTTCATCACCCCCTTCACAATGCTGACTGACACCTATCGCCCCCCCCCCTTCTTTTTTCTTCCTCGAAAAAACCATAATTTGGAGAAAGTGAACATCTATAATATTAAAAATATAAGTACCTAAAGAAGCGGTAAATTCTTAACGGGCGATAGGGGGGCGATGGGTATTTAGAAGAGAAAATAGCAGTAAAAAAGGGTAACGAAAACCGAAATTGTAAATAAGTACGAAACCGCTTGTTCAGTGTTCAGACAATTAATTACACGTTAAGAAAGAAACAAATTGAAGTTCAAGCGCTTCCTCTTTGCACCTCGGATTAACCTTAGTGAATATTTTATCACTGTTAATTTTATGAATTTTCGGATTTTCAATTTATTTTCCTTCCAATTTTTTATTTCAATGATTTTAATTACCCAGATTCCAACGAACAAAAGAAAATAATTTCTTGAAAAATGTACTTCTGTTTTTTGATAAGTACATCAATGATCTTAGTTAAATGTTTCCCTTCAAATGATTGTATCAGTTCGCTTCGTGAAAGAAAAAAAAAATAAAGGTATTTTATTTATTCATTAATATTTTTAGTTTAAAAGTGATTAGTCATAGTATCTTTATTGCTTACATTTTACTTCAAATTTAAGTTAGGTACTTGTATTTTTAATATTATAGATGTTCACTTGTTCCAAATTATGGTTTTTTCGAGGAAGAAAAAAGAAGGGGGGGGGGGGGGCGATAGGTGTCAGTCAGCATCTTGAAGGGGGTGGTGAGCTTGAAAAGGTTGGGAAACACTGCTCTAGATCCTACCCTTTTCCGCAAAAATACGTCCGCCATTTTCTGCTGTGATACAGACGCAGTCTCACGGAAAATGGCAGGATCTAGAGCTTAAATTCAGATTTTGAGCTACTTTTTGGTGCTGTAGGTGGGTTTTAACGCTTTAAACTTTTGAAAATGAATGAAGAGTTGTAGGTTAGATTAAAACTATAATTGTTCTTTGCTCACTTAATGGTTAAAGACCGTGAAAGCCCAACTTTAGAGTGGAAAATCATGTTTTTATGACTAACACGTAGAAAAAAATGCATTTATAAAAGCATAATATCTAAATTATTTCTTTCTGTAAATGGAAAATAAATTTAAATATTATATGTTTTGGTAAAAGGGTTAGTTTATACTACAAAAAACTCATCTAATATTATGGGAATAATTAATTTTGCATTATGTGATGATTTTTTGGCGTCAAAATAAATGAGATTTTTCAGTCAACTTCGCGGCTCCATATCTCTAAAACTAGAACGATATCACTCATAACAATTTTTCTACATATTTACTACTATAAGAAGGTTATCCAATTAAATTTTTGTAGATTTTCATTTAGTCCCTTTTCAGATATTAAATCTCAAAGTTAGCATTTTTTCTCCAAAATGCCAAGTTTGACAAATTATATAAAAAAAAGGACTGTCTTCAAATGTTCCACACTACTTCTGGGAATAGTCCTATGAGATATCTATTCAAGGGGGAAAAAAGTAAGGGTGAGTCTTAATTCTTTCTACTAATATTTTTATGCCAAAAATGTAAAATTTCACAAAAAAAAATCTTATTTTTAAGCCAATTTTGCACAAATTTGTTACTAATTATCAGAAAAATAACTGGTATAGAAATTTAGATCCTTTTTTGCTCAATCAAGTGGTTTTTAAATCATGTTGATATATTTATAAATAAAAAAGTTATAAGCATCTTCACAAAGTACTCTTTTCACGAAAAGTCGCTTCCGTAGCTACTGAAAAGTGCTTGCCAAAAAAAATTCTGAAGGTTTAAAATTTTTTAAACCATTGTTTCATACTCCCAATATAACAGTTAATTAACAGGCAAAAAGTTTTAAAAATCAAAAATAGTGAGCAACATTGTTTAGTTTTCCTGTATGATTTCGCATGGATTGACCCACTAGCAATTGTTTCATATTGAGAATCGGCAATGGAAAGCGAGATTTTTTTTTTGATGAAATTATTGACACTATTACTGGAAAAACATGTCTATAACCTTACGGGCCCCCTAAAGCTCCGGGCCCGGGTACTAGAGGTCCAGTATTCCCCCCCAAACGGCGGCCCTGTCCTTACCGCCTCTTCCGGTAAGCTGTTCCAAGTTCCCACTACCCTGCTAAAATAGTAATTTTTTCGCATTTCCAGATTAGCCTGAGATTTAAACAACTTAAAACAATGACCCGTTGTCCTGCTTTCCGTGCAAAAATCTAACCCCATAATATCATTCATTTTAATAAATTTAAACAACTGAATCATGTCCCCTCTGATTCTCCTTTGCTCAAGACTATACATATTAAGAATTCTAAGTCTGGAATCATAGTCTAAATTAGAAAACCCATTTATTAACCTTGTAGCCCTTCTTTGTACCCTTTCCATGAATTAATATCTTTCTTCAGATAAGGAGACCAAAACTGAACAGCATACTCCAAATGAGGTCTTACCAAACTTAAATGCACGTGAAAAATAATGGCATGTGAAGCTTATGTCTATTTTGTGGTAATGATAAGCAACTTGATTAACAGAAATGAGCTTCACTCTAACGTAATTTGGTGATAATAACACTATCAAGTTTTAATCATGTGTTTTAACAACTTTCTTCGCAGCATATGAATAGCATGTAACTGGTCCGTAAATAACCAAACTTTTTCTCTTGTCTTGAGGCATATAGCTTGATGTCGAATAAATGTTTACACAGAAAAAGGTGACAAAACATTTGTAAAAAAGTCACGAAACAAGAAAAAAAATATGTTTATTAGTTTTGTGCATCCATCCCGTTTTAGCTTGCACTTGAAGGAAAAAAAAACGGAATATCATGCAGCGGAGATTTGAAATGTTATTTCGGGCAAAATCAATTTTGATAATGATATTACAATCTTGTTAACTTTCAGCGATCAAACGTATGATACAAGCAAATTTTGATGATATAATTGCAGAGTAAACCAACGCTGATTTCCATTACCTTATTGATCTTTAAATACAGCTTTTAACGACGTTTCTTAATCGGTCACTTTACAGAAATCCAATTAGACGGCTTCAAAATCAGCTAAATTTCCTTTTGCCAAATTGTTCGCCTATCAGCTTTTAACCTCGAGGAAAGAAATAATAATAGCATTTAATTCTGGCGATTGACTTTCAATCAAAACATTCCCTGAAAGGCATAAGGGTATAAATTTAAAACGTGGCGAAAGTGGTGAAAGAATTAGAGCGCACGATCTAGCCATCTCTTGTCCACACCTTTCTGGGCATAAGTACTCTTATTATTGGAAATGTGTTTCCTAGTTTCTCTCATTACTACAGTGTGTCTTTTGTCTGCATCTGCATTTTCTTCCAGGGTATTAACGATGGCTGCGCGTAGTGCGAGGTTTATGGGTTTGAAAGGAAAATTAGGTCTTCAAGTGATAGTCACGATCTGTTTTGTAACTATCTTAACCTGACAGAAAGTATTACTTTCTAAAGTGTTAAATACAACATAAAATGAATGACTGTTTCCTCCGGAAATGCCATTCTTTTCGGTACTTAATGGTATTTTATTATAGAGCATAATTCATCAATGTTCGTAAAATCATGCCTACACTGCAAAAAATAAACTGTTGATTTTATGTTATAATACTGGCAGCCGAGGTTCCAATTTAAAACTGTAAAAAGCGCAGTAATAAACAGTAAAACTAGCAGTTTTTTGTTTCTTCCTGTAAAGTTAGTATTTTTATAGTTTATTGTCGTAAAATTTAGCCGTATTACATTGCAAAAACAACCGTATAATACTGGCAGCAGAGGTTCAAGTTTAAAACTGTAAAATGCACGGTAATAAACTGCAAAATCTTTATTACTGTAAAATTAGCAATTTTACAGTTTAGTACTGTGAAATTAGCAATTTTACAGTTTAGTAGGGGAGACCGGGGCAAGATGACGAGCCGGGCAAGATGACGAATTTCGTATTTTTTTCATTTCCCGCTAGGTAGCAGCATCAACTGGTCATTAGAGATTCTTCTATCTATTCTTCGTTCAGCAATAGTATAAAGTCGCTGAAATCGCCATTTTCAAGACAGTTCTGAAGTTGTTCTGGTTTACCGCTATCGCGATCTAACTTTTATCCATGTGCAAATAAGCTCTGATGCAAATACAGGTAAGATTTATTGCTTCTCATTAGTATTAATGTGTACCTTAGTTTAAATACTACCTATTTATATGAATAAGCACCAAATAAACGCATTTTTTTATGGAAATAAATACGAATTCTTCCAAAATGGCAGTCTGGGGCAAGATGACGAAACGGAACACGGGGCAAGATGACGAGCTCGTCATCTTGCCCCATGTTTCGGAATTTATGAAACTATGTTTCCCCTTATATTAAGTTCTTTAAATGCTTATTTATAGTTATACTAATATATATGCTAATGTATATAATAATATATTATACCAAGTCCCTCATGCCTCCCCCCTCTTCCGAAGAGCAAACTAATTGTTTGTTAATGATACATATAATGACATTTCAGATATGGTTCGACATTACAAGAAGAAATCCTCAAGAGGAGAATTGGAGCAAAGATTCTATGATGCTCATGGTAATATAAGCTGCCCATGGTAGTCAGTCCTACAGGATCCAGAAGAGTTTCGAAGATTGTTTCAGCAGAGAGGAAGGAATGTAACAATAATTTGTTGCATAAGCGCCACTGACTTTTACCTGCCACCTTTTCTGATTTTTGGCAGAAAACGAATGCGTCCTGAACTTATCGATAAAGCCCCACCAGGAGCTGTAGGTCACTGTAGTGATAATTGCTGGAGCAATGAGGATACTTTTTTCTCTTTTTTGCAGCACTTTTATCAACACGTAAAATCAAACAAAGAATCTCCTGTTCTGTTGATCATTGATAATCATAAATCCCACATAACTTTGCAGGCTATATTATATTGCAGAGAAAAATTCAATATCATGGTTGGGTTGCCTCTCCATACATCACATCGTCTCCAACCTCTTGATGTGGCATTTTTCGGCCCATTGAAAAATTATTATAGTCAAGCATGTGACAACTATATGGGCACTCATCCAGGGCAGACCATCACAGATAAAAATGTTGGTGAACTTTTGAGCATAGATTACTTTAAAGCCGCTACAATTGCAAATGCAGTTCAAGGTTTTCAAGAATGTGGGATCTAGCTGCATAATTCTCTTGTATTCAGCGATCATGATTTCGCTGCTTCGAAAACAACTGATCTTGATGCTATTAAAGAGGGAACTGAAAATAATAGTGCCAATCCCCAGACCCTGTTAGTAAAAAAAAACCACATATAAAACATCAAGTAGATACAGAATTGATGACAAATTCTGATTCCAGTGCAGAAAAGAAGCCTTTAAGTGTTTTTGATTTAAAGCCATTGCCAAAAGCACTACAATGTGGCAAAAAAAGAAAAAACAAAAAAATGAGTTCAAGTATCCTTACGAGCTCACCCGTCAAAGAACTACTAGAAGAAAGAGATAAGCAGAAAGAGAAGAAAGATTGTCTGAAAAAAACAGAGGACAGAAGAATGTGAAGCAAAAAAAAAAAGGAGTAAGAAAACTCAAACTTTGTTCCCTAAGCCCGAAGTCAGAAACAATCAGCCCAAACAACCCAGTGGCATCAACTTCAAAGGATGATGTAATAAGATGTCCTGCTTGTAAAGAGGAATATTGTGATCCTCCAACAGAAGAATGGATCCAGTGCTGTAAATGCCAAGAGTGGTGGCATGAGGACTTCCAATTATGAAAATGGCATTTTTATTTGCGACTATTGTTAGCGGCACTAAACCCTTGTACATATACATTACTTTACAATGCTTAATTTAATGCTTTCTAAGATGTAGAAACACATTTATCATTTGTTAAACCATGCAACGTATTTAAAAGATAAAAATGTTACACCTTTTATGGAGTCGTCATCTTGCCAGAAGGCGAAAGTCATCTTGCCCCGGTACTGGCGCAAGATAACGAATTGTTAAGATTATGAAAACATAAGAAAATCATACCTTTTTTTTTATTTCAAAAAATAATTGATAATATATTTTAGGCTACAAAGGACTACTCTAACGCCTCATATAAAAATAATTTTACCATCCTTAAAAATGAGTGAATAATAAGCAACGATTCTTAGCATCGTCATCTTGCCCCGGTCTCCCCTACTGCAAAATTAGCAATTTTACAGTTTAGTACTGCAAAATTAACAATTTTACAGTTTAATACGAAAAAATTAGCTATTTTTAGTTTATTACTATAAAATTAGTGGTATTATACTGTAAAACATTCATTTTTTACAGTGAAATACGATTTATAAGTTTGCGCTTCGTTGTCATTTAATAGTGCAATTCATGTTAAGGCTTTTGAACTTTTGTTCATCAAGTTTAATAATTTTCATCAGCTAATAATGTTATTTTTATTGATTATCGATTAATTTGTGCTTAGTAAATCATGCAACGGTTTGCTCATAAGAAATTTATTATTAGTTAGTTTTAAATATTTGAACAATTTCATGTAACTGAGTGGGAACAAACAACAGAGTGGACATATAAATCTTTAAGACACTGCTGGGTCTACTTTTCTAAATCGGGAGAAATCTTCAATCTACCGCCCAAACCCATCTTCCTTTAGTAAAATTCAAAATAGCTAGCTACGCTTGGAAATTAAATTACTGAGTCTTGCCAAAAATATCAACAGATTCCATGTATTTGTTTTTTTTTGAAATGGCTGTAACATAGTGAACAGTGCAAAACATAGAAAATGTTGGGACATTAATACAAATTAATTTTCATTACGGAATTTTTTCCCTTTAACCGTCTTATAGCACTGATTTTGATGTAAAAGATATAATTTAACTGATAATTTTACAAATGAATTTAATTTATGCATTTCAGCATGGTATAATCTTAAATCAAATTTTAACTCCCAGTCATTGGAAGCTGAGACATGAGTTATTCACTTTCATGTTTCAAAATAAAGTATTTTTGAATGTATACAAAAAACTTCAAGCAAAAGTAACACACATAGTCGCACTTGATTTATACCATATCCACAAGAAAAACACGGAACACATTCAGTGAAAACCTTTTTAAACTTATTTATAGGATTTAAACGGAGAGAAAGTGAATGATAAAACCAAATTTTTGAGGTGCAAATTTACAATAGGATTGATAATTGAAATCACTTTTTTTTTGGATTTTAAGAAGCCCTTTTTGGAATACTGAACTATTTTTGAGCTACGAGTTTGAGCTTTTAAAGTGTTGCTTTTATCATTCATTTTCTTTGCATGAATATAAATAGTATAGTATTTCTTCACAGATATACTGTGTTATCATCTCTATGGGTACTTGAAATATTGTATCTAAATTCAAGCTTCTATTTTGAGACTATTTTCACTCAAAAAACTCCTCAGAGTTGATAGTTTATAGCATTTTACAAAGTTGTTTAGCATTTAGCACCCCAGAGACCTCCGTACCTTCCAATTTGCTTGGGTTACAAAGTAATAGTGAATCGTTGATACTATAGTTTATCTGAAAAAATAGTAATGACATAATCATTATCAGGTAATTTCATTTTCGTAAACAGTTAGATTCAAATTGTAATTTGATAGCAGTCAAATAATATATTCGCTAAAAAAAAAAAAAGATAGAGAGGATTGTTGAGCCTCCCTGTAATGTGACTATAGAGTGACTAAAGTGCCTGAAAAGACAAGAGAAGTATTTAACAGAAATGTTTACTAAGTGTCTCACGCAGCGCAGAAAAGGATGTTTTTCTTACCTAAAATAGGATGAGAGAAAGAAATCTACTGCGAAAAGATTACGGCATAAGCTCGATCAGCGCTAGTGGAGCAGTCTTTATTTCTAAAATAAATGGAATTTATTTTAAGTTCCTATGTCGACTCGGCAGGAGTTATGAGCTTTGTACTTTAGAAAAAATTCCAGATTTAGTTCAATACCCATTTGAAAAATTTACCTCTAATTAGTTTCTTAGTGGATGATTTATGTCTTTGAGAATCGAATAAATCATGAAGTTATCTTCGAGGAATGGCGAGCGTTAGCGAGTAGAAGGCGGAGCACCCAAATCATTTAAAATATACAAACATTCATACTATTTTGATTTTTTCTAGTTTTATTCCGGGGAAATTTTTATGCAGAGCGAACTTATCACTATGTTTACTTTTTAACAATTGATACTACACTGTTAAAACTACAGGTTGCACAAGGTACCTTTTATGGTGTAACGTTGTAACACCAGCGGCTGCCCCTGAAGGGTGCCACTTGACTTCCAATTGCAGCCTTGAAAGGGCCATTTCGTTCCTGGTGACACCCTTGGGCAGGGCCCGATTAACCTCTGAAGTTAGAGTAAGCTCAGTCTCCTGTAGGGGCGACCTCCACTTTTCGTTTAAAGAAAATTTTCGGAAAACTCTTTCACGTTTAAACAAAACTCACTAATGCTACAAAGATTATTCCTAGAGTGGCACAACGAAATTCAGATTAAACTTTCACCTATATGCTTGCACTATAATTCTCAGCAAATAAGGGTGGTTTGTCATAGAAAAAGATATATCACTTTGCAAAATTAGCATAAAAATCCATAGTAACACAGTTGTGCCAAACTATACTGCCGTGCTAAGCGCAAAAGTCGTATCTGCAGACGACTTGAAAAGTAGAAATTGCAGTTTAAAGTTTTGCTTCTCCATGTATTTGATTCAGATGAAACTTTTTCAAATATTTTTTAAAAATATTTTCCAAGGACAAATGACCACAAAACTTTGTATTTAGCTGAAGTATGTGATAAAGAATCACGTGGTGGCCGTAACTCAATTTTGACAAAAAGTGCAGATACGACTTTTGCGCTTAGCACGGCAGTATAATGAACAAATTATCTTTAAATTCGAATTGAAATGCGGAAACTGGGGTTTTTAAGCAGTTTTCCTGTCATTTTTGGGCCCTTTGAAATCTCTGAGGGGAAGCTCAAGCTTCCCGAGCCTTTTGGGTAATCAGGCTCTGCCCTTGGGGTGCCATAGAGCAATAATGGGGTGTCTCATGGAGAAAAATGGCGCCTTCAAGGGTGCCATAGGAAGTCAGGTGGCACCGTTCAGGGGTGCTGCTGGTACTAACGCGTTTCTCCCTAAAAGGTGACTTGTGCAACCTGCAGTTTTAACAGTGTACTTTATGGATGGGTTTTAAAATAGGCTGCTAATAAATTTCATTTGGGAACTGTTAATTGAGTAAAAAATATATGGCCGCAAAAATACGGAAATTGGAATGTTATCAGCATGCTACATTAAGCATGAGTATTTTAAATTTACTTATTTTTATACTTATTTCTACCATTTATTTTTACTTTTTTATTTAATTTAATACTACGAGTTATAAAGTGTTTTCTGTTGTAAAAATATCATTATTGTTCTCTGAAAACTATTTATAATATGGGACAAGATTAGTTCAGTTCGTCTGAAACCGTGAATAATCGTTCACAGTTCTAAAAGCTTATAATTCCAACGATTAATTAATTAAGCACAATTAATCAATATTCAATATCGTAAAGGAAAACTTTCTACCCGGGGCCGAAAAGAGCTTACATTCGTTTCCTCGTAAGATCATTCGGGAAGTTTTTCACCACAAATGAATTGAACTACCATTAGGATTATGAGTCGGTGAGCTTTGTGGGTTGACCTTGATGCGACCTCTCTTGTAATCCGAAAAGGGTCACTGAAATACTGAAAGATTTCAGCAAATCCTTTTTCCACCGAGTAAACTCCATACACTCAAGAAAAAAAAAATGCTTAAAATAGAGAAGGTTAAAAGAGCAGCACGATCAAAGGCTTCAAAGTTGGCTGTAATTAGCAGCCAAAATAAACATTGATTTGATGACTATAATTTGTAATCTATTTACAGAACTGTCTATGGATAATTTATAGCTCAGACAAAGATTGTTTTTCTTGTTTATAATTTGTATCAAGTTTAACATGTTTGTTTTAAGGGTACATCACTTTGGCTGCTCACAATAAGAACTGTCGACCGACTTATTCTTAAGCTTATCACGTTATAATTACGTTATTTTTGAGGACCGCACCTAAACGCATGCTCGTGATGTTAAGGAAATTGAAAGAAACGATTAACTTAGGTGATAGCTGTGAGTAAGAAATTTAATGCGCAAAGAGAAAAGTGGACAAAGTCTATAAATGGCGTTAATACACGATTTGGAATGAATTCTAAAGTAATTTCATGTATTATCACAATTATAAATGTGGTTTTGAATGAGACTATTCCCTTTAGATGCTGAAGTAAGAAAAGTACTCTTTTTGATTAAATTTTATCATTTTGAAACAGGTAATTACTTTTTTTGATAAGGTCTGCATATACCCAAGTACCACACTTCGCTTTTTAAAGGTTGTAAAATGGTTTTTAACGTTGTAACAGTCGCTTAAAAACGTTTATAAAACGTTTAAAGGTCATTTGTGCTACCCGGTTACTATACTTTTACCCTGTGTAACGAGAGGATGCGGCTCAAAGTAAAATTAATTTCCCACTCTCCACATTTTTCCACTGACGGTTGTCATAGTTACGGTGCTATGGACTTTTTCCCACTTAGCTTTTGCAACAACGGTTAAATGTAAACTGTTAAAATTGCTTTATGCGTAAACTATTATTCTATTGAAAAATCAGCGTAAAAAAGCACAACATTTTCTTAGAAATTTTTGCTGCATTAATGTATGAGTAGATTTGTTAGAAAACGTTGAGAAAGAACTGAGGCATGAGGATATAAATAAAAGCGCAAGCCTAATTCACATTTCACACACTCCAGGGTCCTCCGTACCTACCACAACTCGTGGTTTAACCGGGATAGGGCCCTGAAGAGCGCTCTGTTCTTTTTGAACCAGAACCAAGGGTCGAGCAAGCCCTTGGCCCCCAAAGGTATCGTTCCACTTGGAGGACTTTGTGACCACGACATTTTTAACGTCCCCCAGCTACCATTAATCAAGACGGTGGATCTTTGATCGGCTGGGATCGAACCCGGGTCCCTTCGGACATGAGTCCGACGGGCTACCATAGCCGGACGTACCTATCGGGCTACCATGGCCCCGTAAGCCTAATTCCGATAAACATAAAGTAAATGAAATGCCTCTACAGCAGTGCATAACAAGAAGTTCTGTCAAGAACTAAACGAGCCTACTTTCCCGTACATCGAAATCGGCATTGTAGCATCTGATCAATATTCTCTTGATTATCTGAAACTGAAAATTATGTCCAACATACCTCTATAGTAGGGTGGGGCGAAAAATGAAAAGTTTTTCAGATCAACTTCGAATAGTTGCCAAAAGTTGTCTTTGGTGATAGTTAGCTTTTGTGCAAAATTTGAGAAAAATCGGTTAATATCTTCAGGGGGCGCTGCGGTCGCAAAGTTTTATCATAGCTTTTATCGGGATTTTATGGTTAAAATATGAAAAACAATGCCGTTAGCTAATCTCATTGCATTTTTTTTACTCATAAGATATATTCATGCAATTCAAAGAATATGAAATAACTCACAAAATATTATTTTATTTGCTATATTTATATTTCAAGCATTTAAAAAGAAACAAAAACGTGAAAAAAAGTGATTTTTTTAAAATATAAATATATCATATAAAATAATGTATGTGAGTCATTTCATATGCTTTTAATGCATGAAAACATCTTTTGAGTAAAAAAACGCAAAGAGACTAGCTAAAGGCATTCTTTTTGATATTTTAACCATAAAATCCATAACAAAGCTATGGTAAAACTTTGCGATCGCAGCGCCCCCTGAAGATATTAACCGATTTTTCTCAAATTTGGCACAAAAGCTAACTATCACCAAAGACAACTTTTGGCAACTATTAGAAGTTGATCTTAAAAACTTTTTATTTTTCGCCCCACCCTACTCTATAGCACTTAAAGCTGATTTCTAAAAGCAAAATATACCCCTCTCATCAGATGAAATAGACACGTAAAAATTAAATAAACGAGTCAATTAAGTTTTGTCGCACCTTTTAAAGAATGTAAGTGTTATAGTTCTTCCGTAGAAAAATTCCACAATCGTTTTCAAAAGAAAAAAAAAATAAACAAATAAAATAAAAGTACAAAGAACTTCAAAACACATTTTATCAAATAAAGAAAAAAAAAACTCGTTCGTTAATAAAATGTCTTGAATTTCATTTTTAATCCGTTGCCAGTTGTTAAATATAAATAAAGAATAAAATGCTCTCGTGAATGAAAAATTTTTGTTAACAAAAAAAAAAAAAAAAAATCGTCTGCCAAAAAAAAAAAAAAAATCATAATAATAGTAAATTAAACAAAACAAATAAATAAATAAACAAAAAATCGTCTGCCCAGTCAGTCATTTTTTTCTGAGCCTGCATTTCCCGCCATGTCTGTTGTTCACTCAAAAGTTATTAGGTTGGGAAAGGTTGCCTGAACGGTTCAATGTTGAACCAAAAATGTTCAAATTGAAAATTTAAATACGGTAATAAAGTATCCTTGCCGAGATGCTTAGAACAAAAAAAAGTATGTTTAAATCGGACTGTTCATTCAAAAGTTATTAGGGGTGACAGCTTGCTTGAGTGGTTCAATGTTGAACGAAAAATTGTTCAAATCGGAAATGTAAATACGGGAATGAAGTATCCCTGAAAAGATCTTTCGAACAAAAAAAAGTTTGTTCAAATCGGACTGTTCATTCAAAAGTTAGTATCGCGGGACCGGTTATTTGAACGGCTCAAAGTTGAACCAAAAATTGTTCAAATCAAAAAATCAAATATGGGAATGAGCTGTACTCGCCGAGATCTTTCCAACAAAAAAAAGTTTGTCCAAATCGGAATGTTCATTCAAAAGTTATTAGGGGGGGGACAGACAGACCGACAGACACACAAATTCCCCATATCAATACCCTACTTTCAAATTTTTAATTTTTCGATATTTATTTCCTTTTTTTGTTTCTTTTTGACTTTTTTTTACTTGGCGATTTTTTTTTACTTGGCGATATTTTTTGGACTTGGCGACATCTTTTGGACTAGGCGACATTTTTTAGATGCATTAAGCCAATTTTAATGCTTTTTTTGTTTCTTTTATTTTTAACGGGAAAGTAGGCTAAAAAAGAGCGGAGCTGTTTTCTTTCGTACGGTTTCCATGGACACGATGTAAAATTTCTAAACTTGATACGCCTTTTTAAAAGTAACCGAGTATAATACCTGAGAGGTAATTGGCTGCAATTTGAGGCTGGTTATTGCAAGTCACAGAACGTTGCAACAGCAAATGTATTCCTGTTTTTTTTTCAGATTTACTCTTAAGAGTGCTACCGTTTAAACAGAGATTTTTCACCACGAGTGTTCATGTAGTCGGAGTCGACCTGATGTACACCAGAAGATTCGGAGT
Organism: Uloborus plumipes; assembly: GCA_038373865.1. Lineage (NCBI taxonomy): Eukaryota > Metazoa > Arthropoda > Arachnida > Araneae > Uloboridae > Uloborus > Uloborus plumipes. Next base: position 18,343 of record JAXGGA010013571.1, read on the forward strand.
CAGAATAAAACCCTTTAAAGTTTGATAAATCTGAATACGGTAGTGAAACAAATACATTTTTCTTAGGTTTTCCATACTTGGTACAAGTAATAAGAACTTTTTGCTTTTAATGTAGATGAGTAAAAATCTCCTAGAAGCAGTCAACTTTATTCCCAGACCAGTACCTGTGACACGGACCAGCAGGTGATAATCTCTGCAGTAGATTGAATGGGGATAATTAAAAAATTATTAAATTAGTTACTTAGGCAGGGTAACGTTGAGACATAAGGGGTGACTATACTCCACTTCATATTCTTAAAAATATTTACTTGAAAAGAAACTGTAGAATACACAATGCTATACTTTTCCTGCAAGTTCGTTCAGTTTTACAGCTTGAATACGCCACCTTGCGGTGATTTAAGAAATTGACCAAAGAGGTAAAACATTTCAGTTTTGCGCGGACAAGGCAGATAGATGTCTCATTGATCGTAAAGAGTTGGGATCGGTCTTGGTTTCACTTCTTACAATGATTGCAGAGCCTCCTGCAGAATAATTGAAATGTGAATCAGTTTTTTACCTTTTATTTAAAAAAATACACTGCTAAGTGTGCAATAAAATAATTTTAAAGCTGCTGTTTAAACTCTATTTTTGAACGTTGATTTGAAGCTGTTTAAATCTCTTGTGCCACATTGCAATATCTTTTAATCTACGTAATAAATAAAAGTAATCCTGTGGTGTGCGTTTGAGCTATGAAATAAAAGGGGGTGTTTTTGCACAATTCGAAATCTTTTTATATCGCTTCAAAAAGTTCATCATTTTTAGCCTACTTTCCCGTTTAAAATAAAAGAAAGACGAAAAAAGTATTAAAAGTAGCTTAATGCATCTAAAAAATATCGCCAAGTCCAAAAAATATCGCCAAGTTAAAAAAATAAAAAGGTAAAATGAATATCGAAAAATTAAAATTTGAAAGTAGGGTATTGAGATGGGGAATTTGTGTCGGTCGGTCGGTCTGTCGGTCTGTCTGTCTGTCCCCCCCTAATAACTTTTAAATGAACATTCCGATTTGCACGAACTTTTTTTTGTTGGAAAGATCTCGGCGAGTACAGCTCATTCCCATATTTGATTTTTCGATTTGAACAATTTTTGGTACAACTTTGAACCGTTCAAACAACCTGTCCTGCGATGCTAACTTTTGAATGAACAGTCCTATTTGAACAAACTTTTTTTTGTTCGAAAAATCTTATCAAGGCTACTTCATTCCCGTATCTACATTTCCGATTTGAACAATTTTTCGTTCAACATTGAACCGTTCAAGCAACCTTTTCCCACCTAATAACTTTTGAGTGAACCGTCCGAATGGAATAAACTTTTTTTTGTTTGAAAGATCTCGGAGAGGCTTTCCCATACATTCCCATATTTCGCTTTTTGATTTAAACCATTTTTCGTTCAATAGTGAACCGTTCAGAAAAAAAAAATTAACATTAGCGTCTACGGGGAATTTAAGTTGAATGTTGATCCTGAACTTAAAGTCGGATTTCCTTCAAACTAACTTTGTAAGAAAATGGTTTTGATAAATAATGTTTGTAAAGTACTTTTCTGAGTAATCTTCTGTGAGGACTCTGATTCCGACTCCGACTCCGCGAACATGGCGGAAATGCAGGCTCAGGAAAAAAAATGACTGCACGTGCAGACGATTTTTTGTTTATTTATTCATTTGTTTTATTTTATTTATTATTATTATTTTTTTTTTGCAGACAATTTTTTTTGTAACAAAAATTTTTTATTCACGAGAACATTTTATTCTTTATTTATATTTAACAATTGGCAACGGATTAAAAGTGAAATTCCAGACATTTTATTAATGGACGAGTTTTTTTTTTCTTTTTTTTTCTTTCTTTGATAAAATGTGTTTTGATGCTCTTTGTACTTTTATTTATTTATTTTATTATTATTATTATTATTATTATTATTATTATTTTTTTTTTTTTTTGAAAACGATGGAGGATTTTTTCTACGGAGGAACTGTAACAGTTACACTTTTTAAAAAGTGCGACAAAACTTTATTTATTCGTTAATTACTTTTTACGTGTTTCTTTCATCTGATGAGAGGGGTATATTTTGCTTTTCGAAATCAGCTATAAGTGCTATAAAGGTATGTTAAACATAATTTTCAGTCCCAGATAATCAAGAGAATAATGTTTAGATGCGAGAATGCCGATGTCGATGTACGGGAAAGTAGGCTCGTTTAGTTCTTGACAGAACTTCTTGTTATTAGTTTATTTTCGTCACATTTTTTGCAAGTGGAAGAATTACTTGGAACCAGGTTAATAATACATTTTAGACTGTCTTCATAACAATATTTTTTTATCCTTGTATCACTATTTAATAATATAGGTGTTTTTCTTGAGTTTTATGAAAGATTTAGTATAACAGCATCAAAAAGTGAGTGGAAAAGTTGAAAAAATAAAAATTTTGGATCAAATTTACCATCAATGACTGTAGTTAACGAGTTTGATCTTTTTTAAATGTCAATCATCAATGACAATTGACAAGATATTGAGGTCAATAAAGCTCAATTATTTATTCATGCTGCTAGTTATGATGAATACAAAATGAATAATCTATTTATGTGTCGGCATGAATGAAATTGAAGGTTTTTAAACTGTGTTTATATAGGCTTTTCACAAACAATTAAAACCAATCAATATTCAAATTTGAATTTTCCAACTACTTTTTTAAATTGTTTTTCTATTTACTAAGTTAATGCATCAATTCAAAGATTTTTTTGATCTACTTCATCTTACGTGTTTTAATGAGAACGAAATTGGTAGTCAGAAAAAAAACTATTTACCATTATTTAAGAATATTCAAAAACGTAAATATTTCTTGAAGAAACTAATATTGTTTGTGCATTAAAAATATACACACCAAGCATCACAAGGATTTCATTATCTGAATTTGAGTCATTAAAATGCCATCATAATTGCGGGTGATTTTGGAAAGATGTAAAAGAGCTTTGTACAAGTACAAAACATTTTTTTTTCAATGGAACACAGAAAAGGAAAAAATTATACCTCAAAGTCGTACAATTAAGCAATTCCTAATCTACCTTCCTTTTTTGTTTTCAGTACAAAAGAAAAAATTGTTTTTCAGCCTTATTAACCTTGACTTAACATTGCGTTTTTAAGATCCATTTGCGGCTATTTTAGTTTTCGTATGCCTTTGAGGTGTTGGCCTCTTGGAACGAGTTGTATTTCAATGAAGTGAGTTTGAAGGTCAAATGCTAGCTTTCCTTTCTGAATCAACGCAACTCAGATGTAAGTGATACTGGAATAGATCAAAAGATTTTTTACTTTTGAATAGAAAACTAAAAAATATTTTAGAGAGCGTTGTTCATTCGTTGTATGAAAGTATGTAAAGAAAATTTTTGAAAATGTTTCTCAATTGAAGGGCTTGGAGGATGAAGGGGCTAAGTTACATTTTGAAAAATGAACACTCGTTACAATGGTAAGCAATGGATGTCGGTAAGCAAATAAAACTTGGTACATCAAACAGTAGATGTCAATAGACCAATTTCTTACGCACACTAATGACAAAACCAGAAAACAAAAAAGCTGCAACAACTCCAACAATAAAACTTTGAACTTTTATTTCTCGTAATTTCTGTTTTGTCACTTAACCCATTCATCTCCCAAGCCCTTCAATTATTATTTTATTTCAATTTTTTTCTGAAGAAACCGACCATAATTTTGGGCGGTTTGTTCGTTGCCCCATTAGCGACTAAATGCTAGCAGCACAAAATTCAACTTTTTTTTTTTCATTTTTTTTCAAAAATATTAATTCGAAAACAAATAATTTGCTCTAAATAGAAGTCATGTCTAAAAATAACGTACATAAAAAACTTCTTGAGAGAAATTATTCATTTATGATCTAAACAGTTTTCATTTATGAAATCTGAAATCATTTCTACATAAGGAAAGCATGATTTTGTTACAATGGGAAAAATTGCTTTCATTTTTTTTGTAAACGAAAAAAAAAAAAAAAAAAAAAAAAAAAAAAAAAAAAACAGACAAAAGCAAAATTTTGGCTTTATTTTCTCTGCCAAAAAACTCTTCAATTTTGAGTCGTAGTCCCCTAGCATTTGGAATTGCGAAACGTTGACTACTCAGCATCTACAAAAATTTATTCCATTTTCAGAGTTCACGAATCCTTTAATTATTATTATTTTTTTTAATTAATGTGGGCAACATTTAGGCTTTAATATTAGTTTTTCTGATGTGTTAGGTTCTATAGTAGCACGTTAAAAGCAATAAAAAACTGGGGAAAGTTAAAATTTATCCAGTTGTTTTTAAATGCTTCTCAAAATTCAGCTTGGGTTATTTTGTCATTAACAAACTTTTTCGATTAATAAACCAGTGTTAAATTTGGACATTTTTTTTCTGCAAAAAAAAACATATTTATTAGGATTAAACGTACTATTTTGAAACATCTTTTAGTGGTAGTGTACGAAGATTAAAAAAAAAAAAAAACTTATTTTTGCTGGGAAGAATGTAGCACTAATTAACCGGACTTTTCCTTTATGTTATTATTTATGGATCATAAATCTCGAAATTAAAGTAAGGTACACTCGTATTCACCTGATAAAATGGAGGAACTCTTTGTTAATTCAAAGAACTGCTGCTGTGCTCTAATAACTGTCCTCATGCGATCGAACTTTCTGGAGGGAACAAGGAGTGATAATAACAATTAACCAGGTTACACTCACTATAATAAATGATGCTTTTTGTTTCATTGTAAAAGGGCAATATTATACAAGAGCCGTTCCCCATGATTTTCTCAACTTGATCTTTGCCCTATTTTTGATAGGGTCCAGCTATTGTGCTCGTAAGAACAAGCGTGCGCAAGGGCAAGTCCAGTTCCTCAGGTAAACCGGCGTGTCAACATTGTTGCAAATCTATGGCTTTTGTTCCAAAATGCGAGATAATTTTTTCGCAATTTTCATTCGAAAACAACGCCGAATGCATCATTAGCAATGACCTCCATTCTGTGCGGGCTGCTTTAATTCTTTCTTTTTCCTGGGAAATAAAAGACTTTCAGATGAAAATGATTTTGACATTCGCAGGAAGGCATTCTAAAAGTGTTTTACCCAAATGATGCTATCAGATTTTGTTGTTATCCTCGTTTCGGTTTCCTTATGTATAACTTTGCAATTAAATCAAGCTTTTACATCGTTCTCTAATTGTAAAAAGCAGTGAAACTGAGTAATAAGAGTAGGTCATGTACTCTCATTTCAAGAAACCTCAAATACAGTTGAACCTCGTTAAAATGACCTCCAAGGGACCTTTAAAATCAATTTATTTTTTCCGTAGTTCGTCTAATCTGACAAAGAGACAAACAAAATGTGCGCGAACATAAATGTAGCTCGTCTCATTAGTAATTCGTTTTAAGCTTGTTTGGACTGACGAGGTTCGACATTATACCATTTATAATCCAATCTCTGAGGCAAATGAAAAAAAAAAAGAATTTTTTCAACAAAACGTCGGATTTTTTTTTTGTTCCCAACTGTTCACAAAGTGGATAGTTTTGGCTGCAAGGCTCAACTAGACTTTTCTGTCTGAAATTTTTTGAATTTTGAATTCCTAAAATACTTTTTTAGGATTTTGACTAAATTAGAAGCCAAAATGTGGGTAAGAAGCTCTCTTCCAGAAATTCGCAATTTTTAGTTATATATGATGACATTGAGCAGGAGAGTGGAGATTAGGTGCTCTCATATGGAAATTTTCCATAACTGAAACCCTAAAAGTCAAATTTTAGAATCGCTTTTTGGTTTCGTCATGGGAATCACGACTCCCTTTTGGTTCCGCGTTGAGTGTCATAATTGTATTTGTTGCCCTCAGAAAATTTTCCACCGGAGCAAGGCCCCGAATTTCCTCTTAAATTCGGCACTGGAAAGCACCTATTTTTTCATTTGACTACTATTGAAGAGATTAAAAGTTGTTGCCCCCCTCTAGACCTCTAGATCGGCTGCTTTTCTCTCTTGAGGGTTTTTTCTTTTTGAGCTGAAATTTCGAAAATTATTTGTGACCAAACTCCAATCAATTCATGTTTAGATTAATTAATTTTCTCGATTTTGGGAGGGGCCCGAGGCCACCCCTTATGTATGCCCTTGCAGTGACAGATTTATTGATCAGAGATGCATTTTTAAAAGATAGTATACTTGATTTACAAAAAATTAAAGAAAAAAAGAAGATTGAAGTAAGGAAAAAGCAATTTTAATATTTTTATTTACTGTTTTGAACTTTTTGGAGTGTCAAGATATCTATCATAAGTATCAATAAAGAAACAATCAGTAGTTTAAAAATTTAATTGTTGAATTTTCATGATGGATTGAAAATATTGTTTTCAACTGAAAATTTTGTTTTTACAACAAGCTCAAAAAGAAAAAAAAAAAAAAAAAAGAAGAAAATGCATCAGAATTGCCGATAATATTAAGACGCATCAAGATAATCTGAAAATGCCCTCACTTTCAATTAAGACCTCACGCACCAAAAATCAACAAGTTAATTACTCATTATGTAAATCCTTTTTATAAACCTTTTCTTCTCTTTATTACATTAAGCACCCAAGCGGCAAAAAAGGAAACTCTGAGTAGTTCTTAACTTTTTTTCTTTAGAAACAGCATGAATATTGATGAGTAATTACATTTTTGACAAATCTTAGATATATTTTATTAATTTTTTGTTCATTCAAAGTAGTAAAAAAATCAAGAAAAAACTTTTACGAAATTATAATAAGCTTCAGGGAGAGTTACGTCACAAATATCAAATTTTGAACACAGCCAATAATTACGGCTTCCGAATACAACAGAAATGTTCTAATAACTCAACAAAGAAGGACACAAATTGTTTTTTACGAGTAGGAAACAACCGTCAATGCCACTCATTGAAACGACATTCGAAATTATGTATGTGGTTTGCAATTATTCCTGTCAAGACAGTAATAACAACTTTCCGATAGCGAAAGTCAAACTTTAATCTTTCATGAAACAATTACTTTCTTTCAGAGGAGCAATGACAGCTTTTGTTGCCCCATTAAACCTTTATCATCCATAAAGATACAAGGTATCAAACGTTCATCTTCAAATTCTTGATGCGCGTTAATTGACTTATGTCACGCTTTTCCCCTGCTTTTTGTTGCATCATGCCGCAATTCAGACCTTCTTTTTTCACCTACCTGCTCCAAAATGTTGGAAATTTTTTTGCCCCAGGGCAGACAAGGCAGCACACAAAGAACCACACTTAATCTTATCTGTAGGGAAAGAGTTGGCGAATGTCAGGAAGTCTGTAATCCATATTTCCTCATCAGCTCATCACTCATTTTTTTTTCCTTTCAAACAGAACCGGAATGTGGTTCGAAAGGGGTTCGATTCGAAATGAAGCCGTGAAATGAAATGGTGACGTCATCGAGTGCTCAAAGGTTGGAGTTTGTTCAAAACCCCGGAACTGGCAAAAAAGGAATCTAAAAATGCTGACCCAAGGGTATAAAACCTTTTATTACAGATTAATGCAAATAAAATAGGCATTGAGTTACGAGGTTAAACATTCGGAGCGTGGGTTTATGGATTTTATGGATTTCATCTAGCGTAACGAATGCGATGTTTTCATCTGGAAAGAAGAGTACAACACACTGTCGACATATTTTTGGCTGGTGTCAACCACATTTCGGGAGTGCTTTCCTGCGCTTGAATTTTGAAATAACTTTCAATGGTATTTGAAATTGAATGATTTTTTAAAACTATTTATTTGTTGAGTTTAAAAGGGTTTCTGATTGCTTCGGTTGATTGAAATTGATGCAGACATAATTGTGTTTGCTTCATGCTCTGGTCTCAGGCTATAAATGAATCTAAATGTTCAAAGGACATATATTTTCTATATTTTAAGGATAGCAGATTAGTTGAAATCTCCAACGGATATTTGTATACTGCGTTCATGTCCAAAGTATTAAGAAGAAATCTTAGGATTTTTGTTTTTTTTTTTTATGGTTGGTGTTCAAGTTCACATAACACTGACTGGTTCTGTAATGTTGACTTTAGATGTTGTTTTTAGAATTATACTGGTGCAAATAGAAGAAGAGTTTTTTTCTGTAAAGAGGAGACAGCTTTTTCCATATTAATACTGTTGGTTGAAAATAGGATAATTTTTCAAATTTCCATTCTTCTATCATGACACTATATTTCACATTCATTATCTCTACTAATATAGAACAATACAAATATTTTAAATCTTATTTTGCTTCAATTATGTGACTGTTCTAAATGTTGTAGTGTTGTTTAAAGAGAAAGAAATGTATACGTAAAAATTTGATAAATTTTATATTATGGGGATCGTTTACAAGGTGATTAGCTATCAGTGCAAGAAGGTTACAGGAGGTTTACAGGACATAAGTACTATTCGAAATCACACATTATTGCAGTTTTACAAGTGTCTTCTTTATGCGTTTGAAGGAGTTGGGAGTTCAGCAGCATAAATGTTTCCTTTAAGTACTTAATGAACTAAAACCTTTTTTTTTTAAACTGCATTTGAAGTCTTGTCAAATAATGAATTTAAACAAATTTCTTCAATAAATGAAGCAGAATGGATCCCATGGTGACTGCTGCTTAATGTCGGAAGTTGGTGCCTTTTTTGTAGTAAATAGTTCCTTGTAATAATAAAGCACGTGAATGCAACAGTTCAACAGATTCAGCAAGTACTCTACGGGTCTCGATACTTTAAAGAGGCTTAGTCCTCTATTGTGGTCAAACTATCATAGAAATATAATCTACTGCACGAAATATCCGGCACATTAAAGATAATGACTATACTTCTATTAGCCTATCAGGAATCCCAGATATCGGCACGGGCTTTATGTACAAACAAAGCATCACCTCGGAGATTGATGTTCGAAATAAAACGCTCGCGTTTCCGTTTTCCTTTACTGTTTGACTGTAACCGGTCATTTACAGAGAGAGAAAAAAAAAAGATTGCCTTGAAGAAAAGAATTGATTAATGAAAAATAATGTATCACACATTTTGCTATTTCACATCGTTAACACTAATATATTATTTTTTCGCCGAAAGCAGAACCTAACTGCATTCAAGCATAGTTTTCCATCTTAAATGAACTAAGCAATATGAAAGCGCCTTCTGCCGCTATATTGCGTCGAAAGCCGATTTGAAGTGAGCTTCCTATGTCATTTGGTACAAGGCATGTAAGGAAAATATATTAATCACCTCCGAATCGTTTTAAGTTATTGATATCTCAATAAAAAGCACTTCCCATGAGATACTTTTCCCTTTCACGAAGGTTTGAGCATGATATTTCCTAACAAGATCTCAGCGAGAGATAGCAGTTATATCAGCCGTGAACTTTCCCACCGGCTCAAAGGAAATGAAAGACAAAAGAACTGTGTCACTGTCGAAGTGGATTTATTTACAAGGAGCGATCGAATGATAACGAGCTTTTCAGGGGCATAGTGATTGACGCTTATTTATCTTTATGTTATTTTCCTATTCGAAAAGTCACAGCAAAAATTAAGAAAGGCTTTAGAATCATGAATCTTTAAAAATCGGTCAAATCCTATGAGTTGCCGTTGATGGCAATAAAAGGAATTTGCTCCTGCATACGCTCCTGAAATGAAGCATTAGGTCTTCTGATTTTTTGAATTTCTGGTTTCCTGACCAGCAATTTGAGAGAGTGAGAAGCAATGAGATTCAAGTGAAGGTTTTCAAGTTTTGAGTAAAGCGCGTGGTACGGGCAAACCCTAGATAGGCTTTCAAGCAGTGGTTGGAAAAACTACATTTCTTTTGTAGCGAACTACAACTACAACTACTTTGTTATAAATGTAGTTAACTACATCTACAACTACTTTATTTTAAATGTAGCGACTAAAAACTACTTTTGAATTGTAGTCGCTACTTCGCTACTTTTTAAAAAAACAAATAAATAAAACGCATACACAGTTTGAGGATTGACTAAAAAAAATCGAAAAGTGGTTTACATTAAATAAACTTATTTGAATATGGAATAGAACTAGGAATTGTCTTTGAATTTATTTGCTACTTTTCCTTTTTGTTCTTTTTTTTTTTTTTTGATAAAATTTGGCTGTTTTAGGTTTTTTTTTTTTTTTTTTTTACAATTTTTACGAATATTCGCCACAAGAAAGGATACAAAAGTTGAAAGATTGAAAGAATTCAACCTTCATTTTTTTTTTAAATTTCTTGCCAGAGAATTTTTAGGAATATGAGAATTATTTGAAGGAATATAAAAATTATGATGTTAAATAAATCAATGGCATCAAACAGATAAAATGTATTTCGTCCAAATGATGTATCTAAGGATCCAGCTCATATTTTTATGGTTCCTATTTCTCATTGCGTCCGCTGCTGTTCTTGTGTTAGATTTTCACCAGTCAGATTAAATTAAACTTTATTTTTTTTCCTACGTTCTCTCTTTTTAATTTTTTTTTCATTCATTTATTTATTTTTTTAATTTAAAAGTAGTTTCCAGAAATCGCTACAAACTACTATTTTTTTGTATCGCGCTACTCACTACTCAACTTTTTTTTAAAAAGTAGTGAGCTACACTAGAAACTACTAAAAAATGTTGCTGCTACAGTAGTTTCGCTACTTGTAGCGCGCTACTTCCGACCACTGCTTTCAAGTAGACCAGAGTTTATTTGGCCATTTGTGTACTAGTTATCCTCAAATGTTTAACTCTAGCCAGCACTTACGTTCCTTTGCCTTTAGGTGCTTCATTAGATCTGATTTAGAGACTTACTCTCAGGGTTTCAAACACGTTTTGAGATAAAATGAACGGGAAAAATTCAATTTGTTGAATTGGAACCGTTCACGGCAAGTGTCAGTTCTTAAAGAGTGGCGTTATATTCAGGGTATATCAGTGATCTCTCAATTATTTTTACTTTGGAGCAGGGTCTTTTCAAAAATAGAATATAAATCTTTGCTGAAAAAAAAGTACAAGGAAATGACATCCACAGCTAAAACGAAGGTGTTTTTCTTCTTTTCAATTGAATCTTTTTATATGATAGCCTAAGTTCATGAAAGAAACTCTCATAAAAGATTATGAGCATAATATTTTTATCAAGAAATCTTTATACACTGCGATGCAAAAGTTTAGACAAAATGCAAATATGTGAATAAAAAGAAAACTATTCAACGAAATACTTTCAAATTTCTACTGATGGTACACAATATGGTCCCAAATACGTGTCTGGAGTTCTTATAACTATAACTGGAATCAAATTTTGGATATTACAAAAGATATTTTTTTACATTGTTGCAAAAGTTTAGACAATAGTCAGATTTTATGCAAATATCCCTTGAAATGTGATTGGTGGAAGAAATGCGGGACTGTATTATTCATTTATAAAGTGCAGAAATTGCTGAATAAATAATCAAAATCTCAATAGCTCTGTAGTTCTCGTGTAAAGAAGATGAGAAAGTTTGGAAGCCGAAATTTGAAAATGAACCTACTTTATTAATTTTTTGTCTTTTAAATCGGCTCTAGTTTGGTAGTACATAGTTTTTTACTCTGTGGAGAGCCAATTCAGACATGCGTATCGATCAAAAAGTCCAAGAAAAATTATATTTCTTAAGGATGAAGGAATTGAAAAACCGGCTCAGACTGACGATTCGCCCCTTAATCCTACAAAACTTCAACTTGGGTCAAAAACAGCACGTGGCAGCATAAGTAGATGAACAACTGAATCGGAATGCATAAAAAAAAACAAAGAATTGTGCCTGAGCCTTTTCAGACAGAGTGTCTCAATTAAGCCATATTTTATTGGTAAAAGCAGCACAGCATACGATCATTGGATATTTCTCAAGTCCCGCGAAAAGAATTATAATCCATCTATGCCATCCTAATTTTAATAATTTTTATCAAAGAAAGTACCATTCATTTTTTAGTCACGATGATACATATGCTGCGTTTCCCATTAAAATCTGGCTTATTTGGGACACTACGAAATTTCTTAGTTTTCAAGGCACAATTCTTAGTTTTTTTTTATGCATTCCGATTCAGTTGTTCATCTACTTATGCTGTCACGTGCTGTTTTTGACCCAAGTTGAAGTTTTGTAGGATTAAGGGGCGAATCGTCAGTCTGAGCCGTTTTTTCAATTCCTTCATCCTTAAGAAATATAATTTTTCTTGGACTTTTTGATCGATACGCATGTCTGAATCGGCTCTCCACAAAGTAAAAAACAATGTACAACCATACTAGAGCCGATTTAAAAGACAAAAAATTAATGAAGTAGGTTCATTTTCAAATTTCGGCTTCCAAACTTTCTCATCTTCTTTACACGAGAACTACAGAGCTTTTGAGATTTTGATTATTTATTGAGCAATCTCTGCACTTTATAAATGAATAATACAGTCCCGCATTTCCTCCACCAATCACATTTCAAGGAATATTTGCATAAAATCTGACTATTGTCTAAACTTTTGCAACAATGTAAAAAAATGTCTTTTGTAATATCCAAAATTTGATTCCAGTTATAGTTATAAGAACTCCAGACACGTATTTGGGACCATATTGTGTATCTGCAGTAGAAATTTGAAAGCATTTTGTTGAATAGTTTTCTTTTTATTCACATATTTGTATTTTGTCTAAACTTTTGCATCGCAGTGTATGATCCAGAAGTCAAAATATTATATTTTGTCTTAAAAATATTAAATGAATGTATCATCTTTATTAAAAAAGCCCAAAGACCAAGACGTCTAAACAAAATCCCTGGAAACCAAGATCTCTAACGAAAAAATCCAAGATATAGGGGGAGGGGGCAGCCCTGATTTTACCTGGTTATACAACCCCTCGTTATTGTGCGATGAGGAGATGAATATTTTTGAAAGAACAATCGTGCCATTTGCCCATTTTAAATCAGTAGAAATTTAATTAATGTTCAAAATTTAAAAAAATGCCTCAATAATGATTTTTAAACTACTTACCGAGGTCGAATTTTTCTTCTTAAAAGTAGAAGAAGGACCTGCCATAGCTGGAAAGAAAAATAATGTATTCAGAACAAAATCATCTGCATGATTATAAATAAAACAGAAAATATTTACTTAGTGATGCATAAGTGTGTGAAATCTGATGGTGAGTAAAAAATGAGCCGTAGTTTTTGTTCTACCAAAAAGTACTCTGACATCATTTAAAACTGCCGAAGTGTTACTCCACACTCTTTGTTAAATAGCTTGGAGCAGTTTAACAAAGAAGTTAAACGCTGTTGAAAAATAAATTCTAGTAGTAAGTAATGATTAATTCTATTTTATTGACCTCAAAGGGGGAAGTTTCAAGTCATAATGAAACATTTTAGTACTTTTCCTAATTTTCCCGTAAAGGCTAACTATAAATGATGTCTCAAGTCACCCTTTGTCACAAATTGTCACATTTCCCGTTTTTCGTTCCCTTGTCAGCTGTCACGATATTTTCCATAAACTTATTGCTATAAAAATGTGTCATGTCCACTTCTTGTCATCCCCTCCCATCCCTTGTCACAATTTCATTGATCGCCTTCTCCTCGCGAAACGAACAATCATTTGTGACAACCATATACTGAAAGAATTCATAATGATATATTTTTTAAAACATAAAACTATGCAGAGTTGAGTAGATTAATCAATTGACTATTACTGCGCCAAAAATGTACAGTATGAGTTTAATCTGAAGAGAACATGATTATATTTTATCAAGAAGTTTAGTTCGAATTATTTTAAATGATGAGCTGAGTCTTCTAAAAAACCGTTTTCGTCGTGACTCACGGTTTGAAAGGGATTTAACCCTTGCGCCATATGGAATGTCTTCAGGCTAGTTTCAACATTACGGTTGTTCTACAAAGATCGAATTCATATTATATTACGAAAATGGTGAAAGCCCTGAATTGACTTACAACGGCAATTAATTTTCCAAGTAATCCGCCATGGCGTTCAAAATAAAAAAATGTTGATAAAAAAAAAAAAAAAAAAAAAAAAAAAAAAAAAAAAAAAAGGAAATGAAAAGATGTTGAAAATAACGGAATTAAAAATACATATATATTTCAAAGTAAACCATTTTTTTCATATAAGAACAAATTAATAAACACTAATGCATTTACAAAATGTTATGTGTGAAAAGAAGTTTCTTTTTTCCCCTGCTGGCTTAGATTAGAAGGAGCCTACCTCTCTCGTTAATAATTTTATGGTCAACCAATGTTCGATTTCATTTGGGGGTTCCCTCCTTCACAGATAAAAATTACTTGTCACTTGATTTAAAAAAATCATTTTATTTTCCGTAACACATTATTGACATTGATTGAAAGAGCGTTCAAAAGACTTTCTCCATTTCCGTAATTAAAATGAAAAGTAATTTTAGAATAAAATATTCAATTAGCTACATTTTCTCACAAATCAAATAGATACATAACAGTAGATTGAAAACTTTTCCTGCAGACACATTGTCGTTTGTTAATTCAGATTTGAAGGGGTTACAGATGCTTACCTCTCACATTGATAATTTTAAGGACAGGTGCTGTTATAATTAAATTTTAGTGTTTTCCTCACAAACGTACATAATAAAAATTAGTAAAGTAAAAAAAAAGTTTTCCATACGAAACTGCGTCCCCCCTCCCCCATTTTTTAATTCCCATTAAGTGACGACTCAAATACTATCTTGTAATATGATTGATAACTTTAGTAAATGTATAGTTAAATATCGAATAGACTAACCTTTCTCTCCAACAAGTACGAGTATTAGTGAACTGAAAAGAAATATTCTCCAGTATGTATTTTTCTATTTTTAGTTCTAATTGAAACAATTTTATTGGCCAGTACTAATAATTATTATCCATTAAATTAGAAAGCCTTTTTTTCTTTTCAAACATAAAAAAATAAATTTCGTAGATTAATAATAAAAAAAAACATTCTCCGAACGACAGTGCTCTTTTTCTATCTCTTAGTTGTGATTAGACGAATGTTGAAAGGACTCCCTGCCATTTTCTTCCCGAACGCAGGCAAAATTAAAAAAAAAAAAAAGCATAAGGAATGCCTTATAAAAATATAGATCATCGATCGAGGGTTTGATAGAGTTTTGTTTCTTTCTTCTCATTTTCTTTTTTTTTTTAATTTTCATCCATTCCCGCACAATTTGCTCACCAACAGATCTTCAGTGCTATAAAATTGTTAACTTTTGCGTCTCTGAAAAACTAGCTTCCAAAGGATGAATTCGTAGCTCACAAAATAAAATAAACAAAGGAGTAGTCAAATGGGAATAAAGGTTATTCTTCAGAAAACAGCAAGGTGAATGTCAGAACATTCCCACAAAGAGTCGTGATTGCTGTTTTTTGGGGGGAACGAATTGATGGCCAGTCGCGTGTTCTTTGGAGTTGATTTTACGACCGAGTTTTGCGTGACTCACAGCGGTTTGTCAGAAGATCTACCATGCAATATTTATCTTTTTTGTCACATAATAATAAATGTTTAGAATGAGAATCAATCAAAGAATTAGATCTGGGGTTGGCTTTAGAACTTTATATGGTATTGTCATACGTCGTCTGGTTTAACAACAATAAAAAGAAAAAAGTTCGTTGAAAATAAAACACCTTTTTAGGCCATTGGTTTTCAACTGAGTGCGATGTTTCTCTTGAACAGAACAAGAGATATAAGAAATTTTTTGAGAAACTTGAGAGCAAATCAGTGTTCCAACTTATTGTTAGTAGGGGCGTAACAAGAAAGTTAGGGGTTAACCCCTGCAGAACTCAGAACCCAGGTCTATCATTTCAAGTTTTTCCGGGGGGGGGGGGAGGAGGGAGTATGAAATGTGTATGTGTGTATGTGTGTGTGTGGGGGGGGGGATTACTTTTTGTTCCTTAGAAAACTTACTTCGTAAGAAAACTTTAATTAAAAAGCGTAATTTTTTTGTATACTGTTTCTGGCGTTTGGTTTATTTATTTTTGCTCATGTGATCAAGTGAGGAGGGCAAAATTAAGTCTCCACTGGCAGCAAAGTGACTGAATGAAAAAAAAAAGTTTCGATTTAAGAATCATATATTAATTGTAACCCGATCGCCAGCTTAAAAGAAGTAATTTTTATTCTTAAACTGTACATAATATATTGAGTAATTCGTAAAATCTTTCCCGCCAAAATCAAGATAAAACCCTTATGAACTAATTTAAGGAAAATATATTCTATACAGTAGTTAATGTATTTACACTGTTAAAAGTGATTTGCTTGAAAATGAGACAATTTGGTGACTTATTTTTTCCAAGTTAATTGGTCTTGAATTCAAGTCTCCGAAAAATTCGAGTTTAAGACAGTGCTGTTACTCAAATGTTCCACAAATACGGGAAGGGAAATATTACTTTGTTTGTTTTGAAATCTGATAAATTCGTAGAAAAAGTTAAAGTTTATCATCATAAAAC